>CAUYLG010019133.1:0-47024 GCA_963573385.1 Cacajao melanocephalus | reverse complement strand
GAGAAGCGCCGTGCTGGGGCGCCGGCAAAATAGCCGCGCCGGCCAAAAAAGTCGCGCTGGCGACCCGTGTGGCTCCTCCGCCGGGAATCTCCTAGTCTGTGGGCAACAAGAATTCGTCTGAAAGTGCGGCGTCCACTCGCTGTCTGCGTTTTCACTGGGAGCTACAACCCTGAGCTGTTTTAATCGGCCATCTTGGATCTCTCCGGGGAAAGGTAACTTCTAATTGCATCTGTGTTAATCTCAAATCTTTTCCATAACTGAGTCAGAATATGTTTCTGAAACTATGAATTCCTTACTATCCTATAGTAAGAAAATCAGTATGTTATTGGCAACAATGTGATAAATAGGGCTAATTATTGGAATTTCTCTGTTTTAACTTTTATTTTAGATTCATCAGTACAGGTACAAGTTTATTATATAGGTAAATTACATGTCATGATGATTTGATGTACAGATTATTTCGTCACCCAGATAATTAGCATAGTAAGTGATGGGTAGCTTATTGAGCATCACTCTCCTCCCACCCTCCACACTCAAGAAGGCCCAGGTGTCTGTTGTTCTATTCCTTGTGTCTATATATATACTCAATATTTAGCTCCCACTTTTAGGTGAGAATATGTCATATTTGATTTTCTCTTTTTGTGTTAATGTGCTTAGGATAAAGGCCTCCAGCTCCATCCATGTTGCTACAAAGGACATAATCTCACTCTTTTTAATAGATACTTAGTAGTTCATGGTACATATTTACCACATTTTTTTCCTTCAGTCTACCATGAATGAGCATTTAGGTTGATTTTGCGTGTTTGCTATTATGAACAGTGCTGCCATGAACATATATGTGCATGTCTTTTCACAGTAGAAAGATTATATGCCTCTGAATATATACTCAACGAGTTGCCAGGCGGCATAGTAATTCTGGTTATTTGAGAAGTCTCCAAACTATTTTTCACAGTGATGGAACTAATTTACATAACTGCCAGGAGTACATAAGCATTCCCTTTCTTCCACAGCCTTACCAACAATTGATATTTTTTTGGACTTTTTAGTAATAGCCATTCCAGCTGGTGTGGGATTGTATTTCATTGGGGTTTTGATTTACATTTCTGTAATGATCATTGACATTGAGCATTTTTTCTTGTCTGCATATATGTCTTCTTTTGAAAAATGTCTGTTCATGTCCTTTGTCCACTTTATTAAAAAGTTCTTAGTTTTTTTGCTTGTAAATTTGTTTAACTTCCTTAGAGATTATGGACATCAGACCTTTGTTGGAAGCACACTTTGCAAATATTTTCTCCCATTCTGTAAGCTCTCTGTTTACTCTGAAGATAGATTGTTTTGTGGTGCAGAATGTATTTACTTTAATTGGGTCCCATTTGTCAATTTTTGTTTTAGTAGCAACAGCTCTTGGCATCTTTGTCATGAAATCTTTGCCCAGTCTTATGTCCAGGATGGTACTTCTTAGGTCATCTTCCAGGGTTTTTATATTTTTAGGTTGTATATTTAAGTTTTTAGTCCATCTTGAATTGACTTTTGTATATGGTGTAAGAAAGGGTTTCAATCTTCTGCATATGGCTAGCCAGTTATCCCAGGACAATTTATTGAGTAGGGAGTTCTTTCTTCATGCTTGTTTTTGTCAATTTTGTCAAAGATCAAACGGTTGTAGGTGTGCTGCATTACTTCTAATCTCTCTATACTGATCTGTGTCTGTTCTTTTACCAGTACCATATTGCTTTGGTTACTATAGCCTTCTATTATAATTTGAATCAAGTAATGTGATGCCTCCAGGTATATTCCTTTTGCTTAGTATTGCCTTGGCTATGTGGGCTTCTTTTCATTTCATATACATTTTAAAATAGTTTTTTTTTTCTATTAAGAATGTCACTGGTAGTTTGATAGGTATAACATCGAATCTGTAAATCACTAGCATTCCTATACACCAACAACATCTAAGATGAGAGCAAAATCACAAACAAAATCCCATTCACAATAGCCAAAAATATAAAATACCTAGGAATACAGTTAACCTGGGAGGTGAAAGATCTCTACAATAAAGAATTACAAAACATTGCTAAAGAAATCAAAGATGACACAAACAAATGAGAAAACATGCATGCTCTCTTCAGGACTTTTAATAAAGCAGGCCTGGTGGAAAAAGAAAATCCTTTAGCATTTGTTTTTCTGAAAAAAAAAATTCATTTCTCCTTTGTTTATGAAGCTTAGATTGGCTGGATATGAAATTTTTGGATATAAATTATTTTCTTTTGGAATGCTGAATGTAAGTACCCTATTGTTTCTGGTTTCTGGATTTCCACTGGAAAATTTGCTATCAGCCTGATGTACTTCCCTTTGTAGGTGACCTGAACTCTCTTCTCTAACTGCCGTTAACATTTTTTCTTTCATTTTGACCTTAGAGACTCTGACAACTATGTGTCTTTGGGATAATCTTCTTGTTAGTATTTCACAGGGTTTTTTTTGCTTTTCCTGAATTTGAATGTTGGCCACTCAAGAGAAGTTGAGGAAATTTTCATAGATGATATACTAAAATATGTTTTCAAATCTGCTTGGTTTCTCTCCCTCTCTTTCAGGGATGACAATATGTCATAGGTTTAGTCCCTTTACGTAATCCTGTATTTCATGGAGGTTTTGTTCAATCTTCTTTATAGTTGTTATTTTTGTTAGACTGAGTTATTGTGGAGAGCCAGTCTTTGAGCTCTGAGACTCTTTCTTCAGTTTGTTCAATCCTGCTGTTAGTATTTGTGATTGTACTCTGAAATTCTTGAAGTGAATTTTTCACTTCTATAAGGTCAGTTTGTTTCTTCCCTAAAATGGAAATTTTGTCTTTTAACTCCTATATCATTTTACTTTATACTTTAGAGTCATTGGATTTGGTTTCAACTTTTTCCTGAAGCTTAACGATCTTCATTTTTATCAATATTGTGAATTCTTTTTCTATCATTTCAGCCATTTTAGCTTGGTTCAGTACTCTTGCTAGGAAACTAGTGCAGTGGCTTGGATATAAGAAGATACTCTGACTTTTCAAGATGCCAGAGTTCTTGAGCTGGATTTTTATCACTTACATATAAATGAATGATTTGACTTTACTGTAATCCAATTATTTTATGGTTCAGAATTAGCTACCAAGTTCCTGAATTTGTTTTTACACAAGATTGGTCATTTATAGTTTGAAAAGCTATGGATCATAACCACAGTTTATTGATTCTTTTGTTCCATTTCTTTGTAAAAGTGATCTAAGACTCCTACCACTTCCAATTGCTGATAGAAATTGGATGAATTTCACAGTTTCACCTTACAATGTTACAGAATCATACATTAATCTCTACACCAATAAACAAACAAAAAATGAACCACTACGTTATCAAATGAGCAAATTACCTCAGTGGGCTGCCTTACTACCCTGAATACTAAATTTTATTAGGACTTGTAGTCATAAAGGTAATTGGTATATCCATTTAATTATATGAATTGAAACAATACAAATATCAATCATCCTAAGATTAATCTAAAAATTTAACAAGATTGCAATCAAAATCTTAAGAAAATTTTGGTATTGATAAACTAATACTAAAATTTATATACAAAGTACTTAAAATAGGTAAACAGATTTTAAATGAGAACACAGTCAGAGAGCTTGTTACTTGATTTTAATTATTAGTATAGATCAGAAGTCCAAAATGTACAGCTTGTAAGCTAAATCCTACTGTGATTTCCTTTTGTACAGCCTAAGAGCTAACAAGGATTTTACATTTTAAAGAATTATAAAAACAAAATAGAATATGAAATGGAGATCATATGTGGCCCATAAAACAAAAAATATTTATGATGTGATCCTTTACAGAAAAGTTTGCTGGCTTTTCATGTAAAGTAGCAGTAATTATAATAATATGGTACTGACAAAGGATAAATGAAGGAACAAAATAAATGTCTAAAAATCAAGCTATATAGTCAAATTTTCATTGACAATGGTATTTTCTTAATTCAGTTGGGGCAGGCATTTTTTTTTCCAAAAATGTTTCTTTAGTATCTAGATATTATATTTTAAACAAGATCCATACCTCAGATCATCTGCTAAAATGCAGACTGATCTCATGTCACTCCATGGTTGGAAGCAAGTATGAAAAGGACTAAAAGAAGGTCATTGTGGCTGGAGAAGAGGGAAATGATATGAGAAGAGCCAGCAGAGAAGAGAAAGTGACTAGTATACACAAGGATTGAGCTATTTTCAACAGAATATTCAGGTGAAGCTTCTATTGATAAAGTGGCATTTGAGCAGAAGCTGGAAGGATTCAAGAGGGTCAAGTGAATGACTAAGAAAAGAGCAAAAGCCATAAAGTTGGCAAAAGTATGTTGTGTTTTGGAAAGCAAAAAAATAATGATGGCTTTGGTAGAATGAGCAAAGGAGAAAGGTGGAAAAAAAATTGGAAAGTAGTTCATGAATAGGCTTGCAAGTAATAGTAAGAACTTCAGGTTTTATTTTAATGTGATTGTAAGCCATTAGAAGGTGTTGAGCAGAGAAATGACATAGTTTGATCTACATTTTAAAACATGAATTTCTTTACTATTCAGATAACAGACTGAATGGGGAACAAGAGTGAAAACAAAAGTAGTCAGAGAACAATTGTTATTTCCAGGTGTGAAATGATAGGGACAGAGTATAAAGTACTTTAGTAATCAATTTAATTTAACAGACATCAAAATTCTTTCCCTGAAATAGGTAACCCAATTATTTACACTTTTCAGATGAGACATTAAGGTTCTTCAAGATCATGGAACTAGAAAATTGCAGAGCACATATCAATAGATATCAACTTGCTATAAATAAACCCACCTTTCTATCCCATAAACATATGAACATGAACAATATTAGTTTGTAATTTCAATAGTGTAATTTCTTAAAAAATGCTAAATACAATTAAATAAAAAATAGAAATCAGAATAAAGAGTTAGATAGCTTGTTGGTTCCATTTGATTTTATAGTATGTGATGCATTTTTAATCTGATTGAGAATGTATCCTGCGGAAAGCAAAATAAAATAAAGTGTATTTGAGGTATATCTTCACATCTTCAAAAAAAGATGTAAATAATGACAAAGTAACTAATTATATTATGATTTTTGTTAGGCAATGCTGTTCATCAGGAAGGCAAGAGAAACAGAAAGCATGTAACTTCTGCTAGGTTTTGTATTTGAATTCTTGCTGTCTGTTGAGACTACTAGTCCATCTAATAAGACAGGTTACTACAAAAAGAAAGCTTTGCTAACAGTATGACTGGATCGACTTTCCCTTCACGCAGCACCTGCTTTTATGATAACATTGATTTTCATGAGTCTGTTTGTCAATTTCCCTTCCTAAGTCAACAATGGATATAGCAGCACCTCTTTCCCTTAACGGAAGACAATTTTTAAAAAGCTGAGCATTCTTTCGTTCTGTTTCTCAGAATGTTTATGTCTTGTCTTTTATTTCAGATTCCTGAATAGATGGTACCAATCTATTAACATAAAGTAAGGCACAAACAGAATGAATTAAATATCATAAATTAAAATTTACATGTGTATGTGCGGGATTTTATAGGGGTAATTTATTTCCATTTGGTAACTAAGAAGATAGTGTATTAAATACGTTTTTTAATTTTCCTAATTACTTTGTAAATATCTATAGTTACAGAAACTTAGAAACTAGCAAGATTCAGGCTGTAATCTGTATCAGGATTTGGCATATTACTTTCCTAGAGCCAAAGTCAGCATGCTGCCTGTCTTTGTAAATAAAGTTTTATTGGAACTCAGCAACATCCATTTATTTACACACAGTTAAGTTGTGTAGTAGTGATAGAGGACCTATGGCCTGCAAAACAAGTCTATATAGTAGACATCTATACACTGGTATACTTAATGGATATGGTGTTTACTAATAAATCTTTGACTTTTATTTAAATGTTACTTTGTCAATCTATCTGATTTACCAGCATCTCTAACTTGTCCCTCTTTCATAGCACCACTACCAAAATTATTCTGACATTCTGTTATTAAGTATGACCTGCCTATATTATATTAAAATATAATCTTACCAGTTATAAAATTATTCTGAGTAGCAAAGCATTTATCATTCCTTTATTGTTCTTTGACTGTTTGGCAAACATTTAAAGCTTATTTAAAACACGCATTGATTTATTAGGAAATAAACACATGACTCACCAGTATACATTTGTCATAAAGGAAACTCTGGTGAACATGAAGAATGTTGAGTCTCTTGTTTTATTAACAATAGGTAACAGGAGGACATGCTAACCAATATGGATTATACTTGAGTCAAAAAAATAAAACCATAATATGCTTTTTTTTAGTGTTGTGTTCATATTTGTTTGTTTATAATAGTGGATTATTTCTTGTTGATTTTGTAGAATCAAAAGGAAGATTTTTCATGTTTAAATGTCTTCTGTATAGTTAAAAATATGATGTGGTCTGATGTAATAAATCAGTTCTTCATCTATTGCTCTTGATTTATATTTTGGTTTTGGATCCCATCATTTTATAAGGCAAGTCTCGGCAATAATTTTCTATAAAGACGAGCCAAAAAGTCAATATTTTAATCTTTGAGCCACTTACATTTTCTGTTATATTCTTTCTTACTACCTTTCACAAGTATAAAAAAATTCTTTTATCTTTCAGACCCTACAAACATAAGCCCCAACCCAGATTTGCCCTATCAACTGTGGTTTGCCAACCTTGGTTTTAATAAGCCAGCCTTGTTCTAGGAAAATACTTTGTAGAACAAAGTGGGTTAACATGTAGAAGCCGTCAACCTGGCATGCCAGAACTGACGCTTTTGCATTCTGAGTGCTCGTCTTTTGCATTACTTGTTATATTGCCATACATTTCACAGCAACAGAATTCCAGAGCTTGTGAAGGGAACTTTAAATAAGTGCCAACATCTGTATGTACTTGACACATGACTATCTATGTCACATGATTTGCGGGACATTGGGGTAGCTATTCCTAAGCTAATAACTTTAGAAATATACAACAGGCTGTCAATCTTTAATAAATGAATGACATTAGTGCATAGCTTACTCCTTATGAAATATAAAAATCCAGATGTTATATTTTAAAAATCCAATATGGTTATTAATTCCTTGTCAGGTGAGGAATTTGCAACTATGTTCTCCCATTCTGTGGATTATCTCTTTACTTTGTTGATTGTATATATATCTACTATGTACTCACAAAAATTAAATATATATATATATACATATAATAAAATAAAAACACATCATGATATATTTCTACAATGGTTAAAAGTATTCCAACATTAATCAACTTAAATTCAACAAGGCAAAAAGCTGAGAAAGGATTTTGCACAATGTAGTAAACTATTACATTTGTAAAAGAAGGTTTGGAACACTGGAGTGGAGATTGTGATAACTGTAGAGTCGCTGACCTAACTGACATGTTATAAGATTGGACGCTCCTAAGAACTATGAGAAGTTAATATGGACCCTTGTTATTCAAGCAGGAACATAGTCAAATGAGGAGGAAGGAACTAGGTGGAGAGAGAATAGAAGGCAAATAGTAGAAGAATCAGCTTTGTTGAGTATGAACATGCATACAATTTCTTCAACTTTTTAGTTTTCATAAAATTACATTTTACATTTCATTTATTGTATTCCTCCAATTCTCCTTGAAGAGATATATTTGTATAAAACAAAATAAAATTACTGAAGTCCTCTTTCAGGTACCCCATAAGCAAAACAAACAAATTAAAAGATACATTTTTCAAGAATAAAAATTGAAGATGGTTGAGCTATAGCAAAAACGGTGACAGAGTTGAAACTTGCAGAATTTTGTCATGGAAAAATTATGTTCCTAAGTACTATATTATGCTTTTCATTACTTGAACGTCATTTCATGCCCAAGTCTATTTTAACTTGAGTTCTGCATGCAGGGCTCTAAGGATATTTGAGGACACTATGAGGTCTTATTTTGTCACATATTACAACCCTGAAATGCTGGTAACAATGACATTAATAAAAATAATTTCAACATATTTTATTTCCTCACCTTCTTTTTATGGTGAATGTTTCTCAAAATGACATGAATTTTGTTATAAAGAGAAGTGAGAGTCAGGTGTTCAAGGCCAAAAGGAATGCTGCTTTGGTCAGGCAAGAAGGGAATTGGTTTAACTTTGCTCCAAGCAGGTAATTAAAAGATGATGAATTAGAATCCTCTCAAAGCAGGAACCCTATTACTCTCAAACATGTCATGCACTCTGAGGTGTAAAATGCCTGATCATAAATAATGATGTCACTAATTGTGTAAAAAAAAAAAAACCCGGAAAACAAATACAACTTCTATACAAAAGTGGCATCAGTGACTGAGAAAATAAACTTGTCTACTGAAACTTTTTTACTGTGGTTGTAGCCACATAATTTTTACTCCTTTGACCTAAAGTACAAGTTGAGGGACAGAATAATGATACAGCAACAGTATCTAGTGTTTTTCCTAAAAAGATCCAAATGTCATTTTTATCTGATATATTAATCAAAAGCAACTTATTGAAAAATCAAATTGACTACACTAATGTTTGTGTTATAACTCTATGAGAGCCTAGTTGAAGTTTCAACAAATAGGCTATTCATGTAACAAATTATGAGATAAGGCATCACAATGGTTGTATTTGTGAATATACACAAACACATACATGCATATACGCAGTATATATCTATGTACAAATATGCATATATATTACAGTATGCAAGCCATGAATACTGACTACATCAATAAATTGATGGATTGTTTATAGTAGATACAGCTATTTAAAAAATTAATGATTTATTCAAATTTCCAGAATTCATTAAAATATTTTATGTAGCATATCAGCCACATTTTAGTCAAGTGCTAATGTGAACTTAAAATATATATTCATTAAATTTATAATTTATATTTTTATCTACATAATGTAACACTTATTTCTTTACAAAATTTATGACGTCATTATATTACAACAGAAATATTTTCAACTAACTACACTGATAGTAATCAATATCATTTCTGGAAAGTTTTCATGTACCAAATTATAATGCTAGTATGTTTAAGTAATCATGCAATTATTCCCTAATTTAAACATACACTATTTTATTCAGTTTGTGTTGCTGTAACAAATTGCTACAGACTGTGTGACTTAAACATGTATTCCTCATAGTTCTGGAGATTAGAAAGTCCAAGACTAAGGTGTTTGCAGATTCAGTGTCTGCTGAGGACCTGCTTAATAGTGTGCAGATGGCCATCTTCTCACTGTATCCTCACATGGTGAAGAGCAGAGAGAGAAAGCAAGCTCCCATGACTCTTATAACAGCACTAATCTTACTCATGAGGACTCCAAGATTCATGACTTATTATCTCCTAAATCTCTTAATATCATCACACACATTGTGGTGAGGATTTCAACATGTTACTGCTGGGGGACAGAAATATTCAGTCCATAACACACACTTAACATATGCATAATATATATGAACACACACATCACACAGATACATCTATAACAATACATACAGAAAGGCATTCCCAATAAGTCTAATTTGTGGATTCATTTTTTTGTACTTCAATTATGGAAAAAGTTACAGCTGTTTTGTCTTCAATTGTCTGGAGACTCAATTTTCTGAATTCGGATTATGAATTTATTGGATCATTTCATTCTATCCTTCACATGTCTTATTATATTTAATTTTCTGTAATTCATTCTGGGTGAGGTTTCATACCTCTCTTGCATTTCACTCTCTCTTCAGCTGTTTTTATATGCTGAATAGTATGGCCAATAAATTCATAATTTTAAATTTTAATTCTCTAAATTCAGTCTGTTGGGTTTTAAAGTATTAAACATATATGAATTTAAAAATGAGGCTGCTTATCTTATGGTAACTATTTCTGTTTTCGTCATTTAATCAATTAATGCATGACTTTTTATCAATTTTATCCATTATGTTCAAGTTCTTGGGGTTTCAATTCTCATTGGTTGTAAATTATGTTTTGTTTGTGTATACAATTTGTAATTAACAAATAAATTAATAAAACTACATGAGTAAAACTATACACACACACACACACATACACACACAACTGTACCATGACTGAAGTAACATAATAAAGTGTTTTGATATAGGTAAAAAGATCCTGCATTACTGCTTTTGGAAGCTTGGATATTCCCCATTTAGTTCATAAAAATGTGGAATTCTGTAAATACGTTTTAGTTAAAAGTATCTGATGGTTAGGATTTTATGTTTTGTTTTGCAGTTTCCCTCCTAGATAACTAGAATGATTCATGTATTCTGGCAGAGTGTTCATTGTAAGAGTACACATACACATACCTCTTATACAAAGAAAGAGTAATCTATTGGCAAAACACAGTTTCAGCTGTCTTTTGTTTGATTTGTATTTCCTTTTAGACTTAAAACATAATTCAATCTTGTGGGTTCATTTTTTACGGCTTATTAAGAAAGGCAAAAAATATAACTTTATTTTTACCATAAATATTATGTTATCCCTTAGTCTACATAACATTTTTACACATTAATGGTTTATTTCTGTCTCTCCTTGTTGAAGTCCAAATATATTCAGAGAACATTGTATATTAAAAGTAATTATGATAAAAATAAACTCAGATAAGTTACTAAAAGTATCTTATGTAGAAGACACAATAAATTAGTAGAATAACGTTCAATTTTTCCCTTTACAAGAAACCGAGTACATTTATCACAGATTCACTTAAGCAGAATTAGGTGTGTGTTTTATTTCATATTATATTCTAAACCAGTTTTGTTATAGGATATAAGTGGTAGAAATGTGACAGTTATGCTAACTGAGGATGAGAATGGGGTAAAGGACAAAGAAAAAACCTTTTGTAATTTAATTTTTTAAAGGTGCCATCATTTATTTTCAGTTGGCATTCAATTTTCAATACATTCACTTGAAAAATGCATTACTGTTAAGTTTTGAATGTTATGGTAATTCTGGAATTGACTTAGCTTTTCTCAGAGTCACAGATATGAGGCATATTAATGCACATGAGTTCCAGATGACAAATGGTGCTTGAAGTTTCCATGTCTGCTAATTCATTTTTTATTATAACATGGACGTCTTCTGAAATATAAATGGCATTTGCCTAGCTAAACAGTCATCTGATTTGAACATACGATGTGATGCTTCACTGATGTTTGAACTTTGGAGTCATTTCAAATTCACTGATAACAGTGCTTCTAAAGGCCATGTTCCCTGACTCAGAATGAAATAAACTAAGGGACTGTATCATCTGCTTCTCAGGGAAAATGTTCCCTTAATCTATTTCATTTACAAAAAGTATTTGGAATTAATTTCTCACTAACCTTTAAAATAATAAAATGTTTCACATTGCTTACCTTTTCAAAACCAAATTTAAATGGCCCAGATTGTATTCTGTAAGGAGATTTCAACTGCATTTGTTTATTAGTTATTAGTTTTTGGACAAATAATGGCAGCTTGAATGTTTATTAGGAAAAAAAGTTAAAATAACTTAAAGATTTTAAAGTAGATTTAATTTACATCATTAACCATCTAAATCAGCTTGAGACTGAGAAAAAAAAGGGTAAAAATGGCCACTATGTTTATTTTTATACTACAAATTATTTTCGTGTATCTAAAAATTTCCTATACATTTTCAAAATAATTACTTTGTGTCAAATAAAATTAAAAAAAAGTAAAAGCATTTGTTTCAAAGGTTTTCTTAATCATACTCTTTGAAGTTATTTCAAATTTTAAAATTTATTTTTATTCTTGAGTGTTAGAATGATATAAAAAACCATCACACTATCAATTCTTAAAAAGGCAGATGTGTAACAAAATAAGGCTATAGCAAATGATCTCTTGAGATTTTTTAAACTAATAAAAGACCTACGTTCAATTAGCTTTCCATTATCTCCATGAAACTAGATAAACGATTTCTCATTGAAATAATCTGTTGCATAACGCCTCTAATAATTGCTCAGTTACAATTGAATTTTAATAATATATTTCTAAGATTCAAATGAACACCTTTTTGTATTTATTAAATGTCTTCTTTGAGAAAGTTAATTTGAAGAAATACTAGTAAGACAGTTGACTATCACATAGAGGGATTAAGCTTGATACATTTGTTTTGAGATAACTTTGTAATGTTTCAAAACTATGTTAGCTTTATGGGAGATTTTGTGCCTCTAAGCACAGTCATACACAATATTCTTACATTCAGAAATTAGACTTAAAACATAAAATCACAGTTCAATGACTGTGCTAAAATAGAACTTGAAATGTTTCAATTTTATTATATATAAACAAAAATATTTGAAATATTTGCTAAAATATTTTTCATCATTATTCTTATATTCAAGACTTTTTCTAACTTTTGCAAAGCTGCTTCTTCATGTGAAAGTATCATTTAAAAGACAGACTTATAAAAACACACTTCAATCAAGTATGAATTAAATCAGGTTGGTAAATCTCATTAAAATGTTTATAAACTAGAATATGCAGAAATTGTGAATTTTGATAAAGTCCTTGATGAAATGGCAGAAGTGAAGGCTCTTAAACTTGAATGATGCTATGCATTACTGTGGCAGACCAATACTTAACTGTAATTTTATGTTTTTGAAAAAATACATTAATTGAATTAAAAATATTAATCTATTTTCTTTTTGTGTATAGTGATATTTTTATTGACATGATTACATATAAAGTAAAATATTTAAAATTTCACTATTTTTCCCTGCCATAATTAATTTTATTACATGAATTGTTTAAAAATAATTTTGTTCTATTGAAGAGGAAGCATTTAAAAATTATTCTCTACAGGAAAACATTCCCAGTACACCACTGTTAGGAACTGTGTAAAACATCTGGGCAAGTATAAATGAAGAAAAAATAATTTAGGAATTTACTTAAAAGGAGTAAATTAAATGCCTGTTTGTGTTTTTATTTTTTTAATTTTTACATTACAAAGGCATTATAAGCCCTGTGTGGAGTATCCTTGTTTAAAGTATTTCTAAGTGAAAGAAAAAGTGAAAGAAAGATGTATTAATTACTGCTGTAACTTTTATAGCTTACTATTAGTTACACATTTCTAAAAATAAACATTTACATTATTTCAACACCATTAAGTTCCCCGACTCCTATCCCTGTTTAAGGGGTAGTGAAATGACAATATCATGTAGTAAAGAGAAACCATATTCTACAATTAGAATGATGGCAATCCATATCCAAAGTTCAATTAAGTAAAAGAAGGTAAGTATACTGTCTGAATTCTAAAATGGAAATTGGTATTTTAATGTACAAGTTTGCTATGGAATTGTACATACGATAGAATTAGAACACAGAAATAAATTTGAGTTCCTTTGTTTCAAGGGTTGAAACTCAAACTTATCCAATTATTTTAAATATATATTTATTCAATCATGTTTCATTGTAAAATACTTTATTAAAGGGACATAAATAAGATATTAGGTTTGATTATGGTTAAATCTTGATGCCATATTTCTTAAGAAGTTAGAAGCAAAGTTATTTACCAATTCTCAAATATCACAACACCAGTGACAAATTTCTACATTACAGTAAACAAAGCAAGGAAACTCTTATCTCTGGAAATGTATGATTTTCACACATTTATGATTATAGCTTTCCAAAATAAAAAGTAATAATTAAAATTAGCTTCCAGATGTATCCTATTAAATTTAGATGTAACAAAAGTCTGATAAAAAAAATATATTGCTACCTATTTGAAGTATGATGTGAAAGTGTTAACAAGCTCTTCTGAGGAAGTATTGAACTTCCCAGGCATTGTAATAGACAATGCAATTGTACTCATGAAGAAGATACTCTTGCAACAGTAAAGAATATACAATTTAGTGAAAGAAACACATTTTAAAAATCATAATTATCACTACAGGAAAAATACAGTCTATAATTTTATTGAGTAACCTATGGTCTAAATCTGGTAACTTGATGGCAGTGATTAATGAGACAGAAAATGATTTTAACAGCTTGCAGTATGAAATTTGCATCCAAAATAATTATTTGTAACTTTCAGTCGAATAAATACTTACCTATCAATCTTAAAGAAAACTTTTTTATAAGAGCTATCTTGAATAAAATCAAGAGGAATAGGAATATACTAATTATTGTTCCAGAAAAAAAGGTTAAGGAAGAAGTTGCTATTGACAGCTTATTGAGATTGTATCTCAAAGGGAATTCTGATTTGGAAATGTAAGACTAACTGATATTTTTACTGTATCACAGAAGAAGGAGTAGCTGACAGTCTATTTTTTCTGTGTATACAATAAGATTTGATGTGACAGCTCATGTTTTATGCTTTTGTTATATGTAAAAAGAAATATCTGAAAATTGACATGATTTGTTCCTGAAAAGTGTGGCAGATAAGTTGACAATAAAGCCAATTTTATAAAAATAATTTTTTGGACTAAGTAAGCTCAGTGAAAATCAGAAAGAGACTACAATCTAATATTAAAAAAATTAGTTATGAATATAATTTCAGTTTGGAACATTGGAAGATAATGGTTTTACAAATATATTCTAAGCACACATTTTCATGAGAACTAGACTGTAAGATAAATTTATTGTAGCTAACTACAGTTCTCATTTTATGAGTAGATGCTAAAAAGTTGTTTTCCTTTAGGAAAACTTATTCCAAGCTCTGCAAGTGTCATATCTACTTTGCAATTAGTTTAATTTTCATTTGAAATGCTCCAACTTTCTTCCTTTGTCACACAAAAATTGTGAAATGTGGGCAATAAATAAGTAGCCTTGTTTTTGCAAAAAAGTCAGAATTCAAGATTTCCAAGTCACCTGTAAATAACTAAGTGCTTCTAACTTTGCTTTTATGATTTTTTTATGACTCTCATACTCTCAAAGACATATTTGTTTATGACTGTGGCATTTAAATAGAGTTTATTTTTGAAACCGTTTGTAGAAGGACTAGTCTATTAAAAAAAATGATTGCTACAAACACACACTGATAGTCATTGCCCTTTATTTCTCTACTGTTTGAAACATATGTTATTTATTTATTTACATTTTGATAACTTTTTGCCCCTTAAAGAAGTGTGTAAAGGTAAACTGTTTTATAGAGGATATAGTTTTAATTTTTTTAAAGCTGTTTCTGTTGCTGTTATTTTTCTCTTAGTGTTTGGCTAGCATTTTTTTGTCTTTTGATAAGAAAATCTCTGTTCATAAAGGGAAGAACCAACCTCCAATTACATGAGTTTATGGGGATGCCAATTCTCTAGCTGAGATGTGGGCATAAAATCCTTTCAGTGCCCTTGGATTAATCTAAGCATTGGGTAAGAGTCCTGCTTTTCTGTAGGAGCAGTGGTTTGAAAACAGGCAAGCCTAAAATTCTTGATGCCTCAATATGGAGGACATGTAAAGGCAACAAAGAAGATTAGAGAACTAGCAAAAGTAATGAAAGGGAAAAAGAAAATGAGAGAGAGAGGGGGAGGAAAAAAGAAAGAAAGAGAGACAAACCTCTATTGAAGTTTCTGCTAAGCTTAACCTAATTTACTTGAATTTGAGTTTCTGGTTTCTATTACCTAAAAGCAACAGCAAATAGTTTGACATAGCTATTTTTTTTTTAATTTTTCTTTTGTGAAGATGGGTCTCACCATGTTAACCAGGCTGGTTTGAACTCCTGGTGTCAAGTGTTCCTCCCACCTCAGCCTCCCAAATTGTTGGGTTAGAGGCATGAGCCACCACCTTCAGCCAGCTATTTCTTAATAAGATTGCACCTACATATGTGTTTTGCTGGCAAAACAATCGATGTTATAAACTCACCTAATTCCCTTGTCTGCATACAAAGGATTTTTTAAAAATCGTATCCAATTATAGTTTACTTCTTAAACCATGAAAGGCAGTAATTAGTGGGAGATTGACTTTACATAATCACTCCTAATTCTGACCTAATAAAAACCAAGCATGTAATTTCAAGTATAGTCTGATCTGATATAAATTAAGCACATGTTCATCATAGAGTTAGATATCTGGTTTTTTCACATAAGATTCTGTGTTGGCTTTATCGAATATTATTCAGTTGAAACCTGGTTTCCACACTGTTTTTTTTTTTTTAGAGAAAACTTTAGTCATAAATCTAATTTAATATGATAGTGATTCTTACATATAGGCAGACCTTGTTTAATTGTGTGTGTTTGGTAAATATTGTATTTTTTAAAAAATTGAGAATTGGTAGCAACCCTAGATTGAACAAGTCTGAGTGGAATTTTTTCAACTCTATATGCATGCTTTATGTCTCTGTGTCACGTTTTGGTAACGCTCACTATATTTCATACATTTCATTATTATTATATCTGTTATGGTGATCTGTGGCCCGTGGCCTTTGATGTTACTTCTGTAATTGTTTTGGGGCACCACAAATCATGCCTATCTCAGACTGTGAACTTATTGGGTAACTGTGGTGTGTGTTCTGGCTGTTCCACTGACTGTTCTTCTGTGTCTCTCCCTCTCCTCAGGCCTCTCTATTCTATGAGACATGATGATATTAAAATTAGGCCAATTAATAACTGTACAACATCCTCTAAGTGTTCAAGCTAAAAAAAAAAGTATATCTCTCACTTTAAATCAAAATCTAGAAATGATTAAGCTCAATGAGTAAAATAATTCAAAAGCTGAGATAGGGTAAAACCTAAGCCTGTGTGCCATTAGTTGTGAATGCAAAGGAAAAGTTCTGGAAGGAAATTACAAGTGCTACTGCAATGAACACATCAAGGATTAGAAAGCAATGCAGTCTTATTGGCTGATAGGGAGAAAGTTTGAGTGGTCTGGATAGGATATCACCCTAGCCAAAATGTTCCCTTAAGCTAAAGCCTAATCCACAGCAAAGCCCTAATTCGCACTCTATGAAGGCTGAGAGAGGTGACAAAGCTTCAGAATATAAGCTAAAGCTAGCAGAGGATGATCCACAAAGTTTAAGAAAAGAAGCAGTGTCTGAACATCAAAGTGCGAAATGAGGAACCAGTGCTGTGGAGAAGCTGCAGCAACTATTTAGAAGATGTCAACATCACTGATGAAGGCAGTTACACTAAGTAACTGATTTTCAATGTAAATGAAATGGCATAATATTGGAAAAAGATGCCATCCTGGAATTTCATAGCTAGAGAGGAGAAGTTACTGCCTACCTTCAAAGCTTCAAAGGATTGGCTGACTCTCTCATTAGGGGTTAATGCAGCTGGTGACTTTAAATTGAAGCCAATGCTCAGTTACCATTCTGAAAAACCTAGGGCTTTTAAGAATTATGCTACATCTATTCTGCCTGTGCGATATAAAAGGAACAACACAGCCTAGATGATAGCACATCTTTTTACAGTATAGTTCACTGAATATTTTAAGCCCATTGTAGAGACCAACTGTTCAGAGAAAAAAAATCCTTTCAAAATATTACAGTTCATTGACAATATACGTAGTCATCCAAGAGCTCTGATGAAGATGTCCAAGAGATCAGTGTTTTCATGCCTGCTAACACAGTATCTATTCTTCCATGGATTAAGGAGTATTTTTGACTTTTAAGTCTTATTATTTAAGAAATACATTTTGTAAGGCTATAGTGATCGTAGGTAGTGGATCCTCTGATGGGTCTGGGCAAAGTACACAGAAAATCTTCTGGAAATGCTCCACCATTCTAGGTCCCATTAAGAAGATTTGTGATTCATAAGAGGAGGGGAAAATATCAACAGGAGTTTGCAAAAAGTTGATTTCCGCCCTCAATAATAACTTGGAAGGATTCAAGATTTCAGTGGAGAAACTAATCACATATGTGATGGAATAAACGAAGTCAATAAACTCACAGTACACTACTTCATATATGTATGCATACACGTATACAACAAGTAAACTCCTTCCTTTTATACAAAGTATTCTTGGGCATATTTGTATAAATCTATCAAATAATATATCAATTTTATAATTTTGCATGCTTTACATCTGATTTTTTGTTTTTTAGAAAGAGTCTTGCTCTGTCACCCGGGCTGTAGTGCAGTGGCATGATTTTGGCTCACTGCAACCTCTACCTCCTGGGTTTAAGTGATTCTCCTGCCTCAGCCTCCAAAGTAGCTGGTATTACAGGCACACACCACCACACCCAGCTAATTTTTTTGTATTTTTAGTAGAGACAGGGTTTCACCATGTTGTCCAGGCTGGTTTCAGTAGAAGTAATTAAGGTTTTTAAATTTTCTTCTGATTTTGTGATCTTCTGATCACACTCTAGCCTAAGTAGCAGGTATTTAATTATCATTAAAGAATCCTTACATCACTAGAGGATCTAACATTTTCTTTACCTCAATATTTTAAAAATATTGTCTCTTTTATAAGATGCATTGCCATTTCTTCATTTGTATAGCTTTAAACAAAATATTTTTGAATTTAAGTATGTACAGTATGATTTGTACATATATTGTGCATATAATAAACATATAAAAATATAGCTATATATCTATTTTTTTATCTACCAATTTATTAAACTCCTATACATCCCAAAGGACGAGTTCAAGTTACTTATCCTTTTTGACACCTTGTAAGGTCTGCATCAGAATATAATAGAGCCATCCTCTTAATTTCAAAGCATTTCAGTTCATTATATCTCTATTTTGTGAATTATTGCTTTCTTTCTTGTATTGCTGTGGGTTGTTGATGAATACATTCTCCTATAGATTTCAAATTCCTTGAGCAGAACCTCCTTTAACATTTGAGGTACTCAGGGCATAAGTATATATGAAGGTACCAATACTGTATGTATAAATGTTATACATCATGAATAAAGATAGTCATCTATTAAATAAAATATGCTCTAGTCTCCTAAGTGATGACTATAGCTTCATAATTATCTAGAAAGACAAATATAAAGTAATAATTATAGAGTTTCCTTGAATTCCATACCAGATGCCATAACATAGGACAGCCAGTCCCTGACAACGTCATGGCCTGCCTCATTTCTCCCATCCCAACCTTCATCCATTGCAATGATGAGCTTTGTATAATTGCATACAAATAACTCTGACCCACAAATGCAAGCAATGTCATCACTCTCAGCAAAAGATTCCTCAACTTTACCACTTCTAGGGCCTAGAGGCATAACACATTAATAGAGTAGTTTACCCTAAGACGGAGTGTCCTGAGAAAAAAGCATGTGCAAGCCATTAAAGTGAGTTCAGGGACCCCAGAGAGGGAGTTTCAGAAGTCCAAATAACATGGCTTGTGTTGCCAAAGGTGGTTCATGATTTCTCATGGTGTGCACATGGCCTGATAAGACAAGGAGAAGGTTTTCTATAGCACTGCCCCTGGGCCGGGGAGCCCTTGTGCATGTATCTAGGAGCATTAATATCCTTGGACTAGAACATATAATTCCTAATCTTCTATATATATTATTATATTTGCATGTAGGCAATCTTAATAAATATTTACTGAGTTACAATTAAGTATATAATAGTATTTTGCCATATTTTAAATTCCTGGAATAAATTTTATGTAATCATTGAATATTATTCTGTTAAAATATCATTCTATTATATACACCAATGTTTTGTTAAATGTCCAAGCCAAAATCCTTTATTTTCTGAGGAAAAAAATAAAATTATAAGGTAATGCAGATGAATAAATAACTTTTAAGATTTTACTATTCTTGTAGTGTTATTATTTGGCATAGTATATTTTTACAGCGTAACACTTTCAGAAGAGACCATACTTGTCGAATAGATGTGTCTTGCACGTCTGCATAGTTTGCAAGCAAAGATATGGTCTTCCTTTCCCTGGACTATCTTTTCAAGAATGTTCATATACCAAACAACCTTAGAAGATATAGTATCTCCCTCTGAAGCAAAGGGCAGATGTGCTTATTGCTCATTATATATGATTCAGTTTTCTTAAACTCAAGGTTTCTCTCCTGTAATGCCACCCATTGCATGTTCAAGTAACAGCTGGTCTTTCTCAGGTCACCCAGTGGGAATTCAGTCTTGGGAATTGATACAAAAATAATGTGTCTACTCTGGACATGCTATTTCTGTGATTAATAAACTGTCCTTTGTCTTTGATCCAGGAGTCATATGTTGTCTGTCAACATTCATTGAACCATGGTGACCTAACTTTTTAGCTTGCAAGTAGGGTAAAATCTCAGATTTTTAAGTTGTTAATATATAGCAGGTGACATACACTTATTTGTCAAATGGCTGCAGAAATTATTTTATTTACACAATGATCTATTGATCATGGCTTTAGACACTAACTTATATATTTATTTGTTTGGCTTAGTTTGTTTCTGATTATTTTTCTTTTTGGATAATATAGCACAAATATAAATATTTTCATTTAATAAAAAGTAAAACTCATGGATAAAATAAGAAAACTTCCTAATGTTACATGAAAACTACTGTAGATAGAGTATTGGTCTCCAGATTCTTCCTATATAATGAAATATCTATAAATCTACCAAAGTGCAGCACATTTTCCTTTCTCACTGACATGATCACTATAATTCAACAATAACTTGGAAGTTAAGTACAGTAAGAAAGCTAAAAGAAAAATTTCACTCAAAATATTTATATCAAAAAGCATTAGAGTATATCTATTTTCCATTAACAGTTATAAAGATGCACTTTGAGAAAGAAAGATTTAAGTTCTTTTTGAGGTCATCTCTTTTGGCATTATAGATAATGAAGTATTTTGTTTGCAAATACCCACTCTCTGAAAATCATGTTACTGGCTACATTATGCAATTCAATTAGTTACTTTATTCTCTGCTGGACACCATTAGTTTCTACTGAATGAGCTTTCATATGTGTCGGCATTTTCAAACAAATGCTTTTATGAATGCATATTGAAATACTTAACTAAAGTGTGCTACTTAATGCACATTTATTTGGAATCTTGCACATTAAAACTATATAAAATTATTAGAAGAACAGGAAAATTCACGTTAATTTAAAATATAGAGATGATTTCACCATGCTGGCATATTAAATTCAGTGTAACCACTAAAGATTTTAAATATTTCATTTTTTCTTTGTGATTTCAGCAGGCAGCATATTTCAGTAAATCATGTTGATGCCTTCTCTTTCTGCTATGTGACATTGACCAAATTGCTAACATAATGTTCCTCTAGCGCCTAGTTTTGGAAGATGCTTAGAGTTGGTGTTCAGTAAATGATCCTTGATTGGCTGGAAAATAATATATCATGCCTTTAACATGTCAAGATACTAGAAAGAATAAAACAATTGTGATTTTGGTATTTAGCCTCCATAATGTATTTAGTTTTAGGTTGGTTACTGGGCAATTATCTTAGCACCAAAGTTCTCATGCTTACTGGGGTTTGGCTCTGATTTCATTTTTGGTTATGACCAACATCCTTTTGTATAATGCAACAGGCAGAGCATTATAACTCTGTAGAGCTGATATTCTGTATTTTAAAACCAGTGGACATAAATCTGATGCCTTAACACTATTTATTGGTGTAACTATAATCTTTCTCAATTGTTCCTACTTGTCCTGGCTGATCTCTCTGTATGTGGTCTATTGAATAATTTGTGTTTGGTTGTCATTGTCTTGGTCAACCCTGTCCCATTTCTGTCTTCTTTCAGAGAATCTTAGTAGATACATACTGATTGTTTTTAAAACAGACTTTCTAATTCAATAGTGAGACAGAAACCTCTGTATTTCCCAAACACTTTAAGAATGGGGTCAAGTTTGATTTGAATAAAGTTTAGGTAATTTCTAGTTTCATAGCCTCAGCAAAAGCTGACAGGAGTGGGAACCAGTTCTAAGCAGGACTTGTTCAAATACAATGAAATCATTAACCATAGTTCTTAGGTCTTGATATAAAAAGGGGTTGACATGGCTAGCAGTGAGAATTTCTTTGAAGAGAGTAGTCACTGTTCTTCCTGATCCTTAAGGATTTGATGGGTAGTAAGTTTCTTTCTCACCTTAAACCATGTCTAAGGGTCTAGGAAGGAGGATAACTTAAAGCTCCTTGAAGAGATTGGCATACAGTTTCTGGAATGGGGAGAATAAAGGTAATGTTAACAGATGCTTTAAAACCTCAAGGTTTGAAATGGTCTGGCTTGAGTGACTTGCCTGATAACAATGAAGGATAAAGTATGATGTAAATGGTTCTCTTTTAGAGAACATTCTGACAAAGATATAAATTCCTGGTGATTCAGATTTGAACTCATAAACAGATCCATAACACCCTCATGGATAGGCAAGATTAGGGCCAAGTTTTAGAGTGTTACAGTTGGTGCCTTGCACAGGGATTCAAGATGGGTTTTGCAAAATGGGTATCAAAGGATAGCACTGTGTCTGAATAGAGTAAACTTAAGCTCATTGGAAATGAGCTTAGTGTTGAGGTCAATTATGACTTGGCTATGAGATTTCGTCTTCAACTAGGGACCTGAAAATGGAATATCTGGTTACACTGGGGTCTCTAAGAAAGAGAAAATGAAAGAGAGAAAGAGAAAGATCTCTTGAGTGAAAGAGACAGTGTTTGAACTAGCACTGGTTTATAGTAACATAAGCTGTAGGGTTTGAGTCTTCATATCTAACTCTCCCTTCCTTATCTCTGTGGATTCAGCTCTAAGATAAAGAACTGCAATCACTACAAGAAAGAAGTGTGTAGTCAGGAAAAGGTAGCAAACTGATCTCCGCCTTCCCTCCCCCACTGAAAGATACAGGTTAGAATTTTACAGTAGATATAGTGAGGTTGAGAATAAAGGGGGCTGAAGAGAGTGGAGAAGTTTGAAAGATATCAACAGGTATATAGCAAATTAGCTTGGACTTTTTAATACCTGAAAAGGTAAGAGTACTTGCTAATACCCACAAATCACAGGGAAAGAAAGCTATGAAATTTGCTTAGGATTATATATAGAAGTAGGAAAGAACAAGCCTCCACAATGTGTTCAAAATAATATGTGAGAACAACAAAAAAACACTTTTTTTCACACCTAACTAAATTCAGTAAGTACGTTGGATCCACTGTCTACTATGTCCACTATAATTTCTATGAATTGCTTCTTTTTTCTAAAACTGACAATCCTCTTGTACTAATATGTGCTGAAAAAAAAAACCCAGCTTTTATTTCCTGAATAAACATTATAGTGATCACGTCACTGAGAAATGAGTGTTTGAGTTGCGCTGTTTAGATCTCTAACCATTAACTTCATCAGATAATGGCTAAAGACACTAGAAGAAAAAAGTTTTAACATATTTACTTGACATTCTATCAACAGGAATTCTGTATTAATTAGCCAGTCATGTTACTTATGTGTAATATAGTAATTAATTTTTTGAGAATATTGTGATCTCAAAAAAGTCCTTTGTACTATCAAAATAATATGAAACTATGTAATCAGGCAAATAACTTCCAGATACAAGAAAGTACCTAGATTGCCAAAACATGCTTACTGGTTTAATATTTCTGGTTTAATGCCTTTGGTCTAAAATGCTGACAAAGAGGCTATTAAAAATATGATGTGTACAGTGAACGTATTTGAATTACGTGGAGTAAATTATATTAAGCAGATGGCACCACACTGTCCATTAAGATCAAAATCTTGGCTTGCTTTTTTTGCTTCTGCCTTTCTGAGCTCTTTTTAATCTGAGTAATTTTGAGATAAAACCTCCTCCATTAAATGTCCTATTAACCAGTTTGTTTATTTTCCCAGTCTTGGTATTAAGAGTCCTGCCATATTGCTAGATACCGAATACGTTCACCATATTACTCATCCAGATTTTGTGACATTAAGAGTGCAGAACAGTTTATGTAACCATATTTCTAGTTCTTGTTAGTCCACAATTATTTGGCAGTTGAATTCTTGTTATTTTAACTGGGTAGAAATAAGTTATTTTTCTTTGCGCTTATTTTCACGTGCTCTTATGCAGTATACATGTGTTCTATTCCTGTGTTGCTGTGTTCTAACTCAGAAAAAGGAGACATTCAGGAATAGTTTAGGACACTAGATTAAGCTTTACCACAATTCTAAACTATGTTTTGAAATGACTCCAAATGGTAGTTTTCATCTCATAATAAACCAAGCATTCCAGTAAAAGAGGAGTGAAATAGATATGCAAACACTCCTAATACTGGTTCATTTTTCCGTTTACTCAGAACATCATTACCAAAAAGAGCAGGGTTGTTTTTCCAGTTTAAAATAATTACTGAGTGAGTCTACCATCTGTATAATAAAATGACAAAAATCAAAGATACTGGGAACCAAAATGCATCTCTATATATCTATGCATTATAAAGTAGCCAAATCTAATCTTAGACAAGGAATGCACAACTAATGGGTATAAGCTGTTTTCGTTAGTTATAAATTGAGAATTTGGGAAAAGAAAAGGAAAAGCTTCAGAATATAATTAAAAGTCTTATTTGACAGTCATCTGTAATCATACTAACAAATGAACTATTCAAAGGTAACATTCTCTCATTTTGGTTTTCCTCTTGACTATATTTACTAATTTCATCAGAGTTTCTTAAATGCCTTCTTAAGATCTGGGTACTTAGGTTAACTGTCGATCATTTTTATTTTTGAACAACTTGTTCATATTTTTACTCCTTGAATAAGGAGACTCACTCACTAAATATAGCACTCATGTGAGTTTTTTTTCCATGTCCTCAGGCTTGATATTGGAAGATTCAAGCTTTAAAATGCAAGATTAATGCTTGGTTTAGATTTACATAACTTTTATAATAATATAACAAAAAATTCAAGTTATGGGTTAGACATTAATCCTGGAACATTATTAGGCTGTGCTTTTTAATAAGAAAAACAATTAATCAATATATTTTTTTAAATAATGTATTTTTTAAAACACCCAGGTACCTGTTAGAAGCAATGTAAATTGTCTAACAAGTAATGCAACTGAAGCACAAGAAGACAAACATTTAAACATTTCCATAGAATAAGTTCAAAACAACATAAGGTTACAATTTTTTAAAAAGACAATTCTAAAGAAACAAAATTACTATGAATAAAAATTACCTGAAAAAAAAAACTATAGATTTTATTACCATAGGTTTCCAATAATTCTTAAAATCAGGTAACACTAGTCTTCCAATTTTATTATTCTTTTTATTGTTTTGGCTATTCTAGGCCCTCTGAGTGTTTTTCTACATAAAAATTCAGCTTTTTAATGTCTAGAAAAATAAATCTGATAGGATTTTGATTGGGATGGCAGTAAATCTTTAATAAAAACTCAGGAGTGTAGAATATTACATATTAACATGTTTGAAATCTCGACATGACATGGAAATATTCTACTCCATTTGTATGAATATAGTTTCACTTTTTAAATCTTCTTACATTTTTCTAGCAATATTTTGTAATTTTAGAGAATTGGTCTTACAGATTTATTATGGATAATTTTTTTATATCTTTTAATTTCTGGTTACTCATTGCTGGTATTGAAATATATGATTGATTTTTGTTATTAACATTTTGTCTTACAAACTTTAAAAACTACTTCAAGTAGATTTTTTAAAAAATACACTAGAATTTTTTTTTAAAAAAAGCAATTATGCCTTCTACATAGTTTTACTTTACCCTACCCAGTACCGATGTCTTTCTTTTATTTATGTTTTCATCTTACTGCAGTAGCTAAACCTCTAGTACAATGTTGTGTACAACTGGTCATAGCAGACATTGTGCTTGTTTTTTGATCATTTAGAAAAAGACCCAGTTTTCTACCAATACGTACGATGTTTGCTTTAAGTGCTTATTGATTTTCTTCATCAGGTTCAGAAAGTTGATATGCATTTTTACACTGCTGAGTTTTTTATTTTTATTATTTTTAAGGTAAAATAAATTCTTGATTTTGTTGAAGTAATTTTTGGTGTGTTTATTGAGATGATCATATAGCTTTGGTATTGAGTTTGTAATACAATGACATTCATTGATTCATTTTAAACATGAAGAGAATGTTACATTCTTAAACTCTACTTGATAATAAAATACTGTATTTATATTCTGTGAAATTAAATTTTGTATGCTTTCAGAAATCACGATGGGCATTGGTCATTTGTTTTCTTGCAATGGCTTTGATATCAGGTTTTCACTGACCTCATAGAATGAGTTGGGAAGTTCTTTTTTTTTATTATTCTATGTTTTAGAAGAATTTTTGGATGGTTGGTATATTTCTTCTTTAAATGTCTGGGAAAATTATCTATTAAATCATCTAAGCTTGAAGGTTGTTTTGTTCCTGTTTTTGTTTTGTGGGGGAGGTTTTTAACTATAAATTCAAGTGTAATAAATACTGATTATTTTAGTATGCTAATTGTTCTTGAGCAGAATTTTTCAGTTTGTACCTTTCAAGGAATTAGCTCATTTCATTAAAATTGCAAATTTTGTTGTATAAATTTGATTATAATATTGTACTTTTAACATCTATAGAATTTGTAAATCTGTGACTTTTCTTATAATTAATATGGATATTTTGGGTCTTCTCTATTGTTTTTCTTTATCATTCTAACTAAAAATGTGACAATGTCATTGATCTCAGAAAAATACCTCTTGGCTGGGCATGGTGGCCATTGCCTGTAATCCCAGGACTTTCGGAGACTGAGGCAGGAGGACTGTTTGAGCGTAGGCGTTTGAAACCAGCCTGAGCAAAACAGAGAGACTTTGTATGAAAAAACTGTAAAAATTAGACATGCATTATGGTACATGCTTGTAGTCCTAGCTTCTTGGAAGGCTGAGGTGGAAGGATTCCTTGAACCCAGAAGGTCAAGGTTGCATGGGTGACAGAGTGAGAAACTGTAAAAAAATTAAATAAAAAAATTTAAAACTCACCTCTTGATTTTATTTTTTACTATGTTTTGTTTTCTATTTTGTTGATTTCCATATTGATATTTACTATTTTCTTATTCTTTAGGTTTAAATTTTCTTGTCTTACAATTTTTAAAGATGAAAATAAAATGATGAAGTCAAAACTTTATTTTTAATATAGTCATTTTGTTACAATTTCATCGCTAATTACATTAGCAAAATTGCACAAATTTTTATGTTTTCATTTTTATTATAAAAATTATATTCTAATTACCATTTGATTTTTTTATTTGAACTGTGAGTTACTTAAAAGTGGTTGATTTTGTGTTCTAATTTTTGCATATTTTCCAAAGATCTTTCTATAATTATCTAATTTAATTTCATTGTACTCAAAAATCATATTTATGTGAGTTGAATCATTTTGAATTCAGTAGTATTTATCCTAAAATATGGTTTATCTTGGTAAATATTCTATATTAACTGGAAAACAAATGTGTATCTGCTATTGTGGAGTAGAGTATTATATATGTGCTGAGTGGGTCAATTGGGCTGGTGTTGTTCAAGTCTTCTGTGTTATTAATTTTCCATTTATTTGATGTATTAGTCACTCAGATAGATATTGAGATAATTTTGTTTTTGTCTAATTATCTGCCATCTGTAAGTTTTTGCTTCCTTTTATTTTGGAAAAGTTTTGTGGTTATGGCACATCATTTCTTATGATTATCTATTAAGAGGTCATTCTTAATAGATTAACCAACTTATGAGTGTGAAATGATCTTTTGGGAGAATATTCTGTGCTCTCCAATTTACTGTTTGTAATATTAATATAGTCACTCCAGCTTTCATTAGATTTTTATTAACATGATCTATATTTTTCTAATCCTTACTTTTTGACATTTTATATTTCAGGTATATTTATATTGAAACTATACCTCTTGTAGGCAGTATACTAATCTTTTTTCATTCAATCGGACAATCTCTGATGTTTCATTAAATGCCTTACACAATTTATATTCCATGTGTTTATTAATATGGTTAAATTCAATCATGTTACTAATCCTTTTTTATTTCAGTGATTATTTTTATTTCTAATTTTATATTATTGTTAAATGGTTGTATTTTTATCGCATTCATTATCTTGTTAGCTTTTTTTTAGTGGTTGCTTTAGGGTATCTAATATACATTTTTAACTTATTACAATTTATCTTCGAGTAATATTAAGCCACTTAATGAAAGTCATAAAAGTTTCAAAACACTATGTACTTATTAACAGAACAAAATATATTTTTATACACATAATATAAAACATGTCAGTGAAAGTAACGGATTAATTATTGATATATACATTGCCATGTCTAGTTCTCAAAAACCCATTTGAAAGAGAAAGCGTCACAGAAGAGTTTCTGCAATCTTATTTTATAATACAACTTGTTAAAAAAAGTAAAATAAAATGATATATTCTTATATGTTGAAGAAACACATGGTAAAGTTATTAAAAATAGCAAAGGAATTATTAATGTCAAATTTGGAATAATGGTTACCTTGGGGCCTGGAGAAGTGAGATATGGAGATTTTCACTAATAGTATATAGAGACTTTCAAATATGAGGGACCTTCTCTTTGAAGCTGAGTGATAAATAGATAATTTATTAATATTCTTTTGTGTATAAAAGTCACATATACATATGCACACAGACACACATACATATATAGTACAGTATATTTTATGGCATAAAATCCATATATCAATATCTTTTTTCACACAATACCTTAATCCTGTCAGTAGCAATTTATTTTTGGTCCAGTTATATAGGTAGCCTCTTAAAATCAAGAGGAGTGTTGTATTAAATATTTATTTGGTGGGAGGATGGAAAAATGTGCCTGTTTTTCTCAAAATTTGTCCTCTAGAATATCGATCTAAGAAAGATTCTGAGAAAAAGCTGTCATCAAGACATGAGAAAGATGTGCACACTTGCCCACAAACATAATTCACAATATATAGTAGAATATTAGAAACTTTTGGCAATTCTTTCTTTAATAAAAATGTTTTCAATGCTTGGTCATTTCCAAAACCTTTGTGTAAGAGTTGAATCTTTGTATACTGTGGCCTGCCTTCCTGGAAACAACTCTTTTAAAATTGCATTTATGTTTCCAGACCAAACTCTTAGAAATGTATGCTTCTGTTTTCTGTATCCAACCTTTCCAGGATTCCTAGCCTTGCATTACGTATTCCATTCATGAACCTATTAGGACATACTGCAGATTGTTGACAGGAAAAAACTATATATAGGATATATTAAGTAAAAACTGATTTTGGCATTACAAAATTTTTTTTAAAAGAGAAATTTTACGTTTCATATCTGGCATGGACCTGATCAACATATAAGTCATGTATGCCTAAGAACAAATCATAATATCAATAAACAAATGAATGTATAAATAGCTTACTAATGTCTGAAAATAAAGGAAATTACCAACTCTGGTCATTTTGTAGGTGCCAGATTCTGTGTTGTGTGCTAGACCTCTGGCTTACCAGTCTCAGTCCCTTAAGGGAGATAATATTATCTACAATTGCATAGGAGGAATCTTACTGGTGTGAAGATTAAGGAACTTCACCATGTGCTCAACACTCAATACCTGGTGAGTTGAGTGTCAAACTCAGGTATGTTCGGCTTCCAAGTCTGAGCTACTCTTATTAAATTATCTTATTAGGAGAGCTAAGTAAGTCCCAGTTTACTTGCTATTTGCTGTAACGTAATTTTTCACTGAAAACCAACTGCTTTTTTATTTTTTGTGAGACAGGGTCTCACTCTGTCACGAGGCGCCAGGCTGGAGTGCAGTGGCGCAACCTTGGCTCACTACAACCTCCACCTCCTGGGTTCAAGCAATTTTCCTGCTTCAGCCTCCCGAGTAGCTGGGACTCCAGGTGCACACCACCAAGCCCAGCTAATTTTTTTGTATTTTTAGTACAGACGGGGTTTACCATGTTGGCCAGGGTGGTCTCGATCTCTTGACCTCATGATCCTCCTGCCTCGGCCTCCCAAAGTGCTGGGATTACAGGCGTGAGCCACGGTGCCCGTCCAACTGCTTTTGTCTTAATGATGAAATTGTATTAGTCCTAATACCTCCTTGTGACCTAACTCACAGTGATTCAATGAGACTCAGGTGAGACAAAATGCAAAAAAATTACTTGCAAACTGGCGTATGCAAATCTCGGCTTCATTGTTTTAAAAAATGTTTCACATTGTGACCTGTAGCAGGCACTTTGCAGCCTTTGATGAATTAATGAACCCATGTACCAGAAACAAACTTGAATGTCTGTTTGTATAGGTAAAATGTAGCAAAGTAGACTCACTGTATCTTGCAGCCTTCCATATTTCCAGGAAGGTAGGTGGTAGAAATTTCTTTTGGAAGGATAAAATGGCAAATGGAGTAACTGTATATTCCATGCACTGCCTCATACAACACTGCACGTGGCGTCTTTGGGGGAAAATGCAGCCGGGTACCTAGTGCACAGAGACAGCCTGTTTAGACTCACTTTTGCTCTAAAAAATCCAAGTGCCTCTGTTATAGCAAGCTGGCAAGACTTGCCACAGGTGGTGGTCATGACTAATGTGCATCTGCACTACTGGCCCAGCATCTCATTTCTTAATGAGTTTTGTCTGTTTTATGGTTCCGTAATCAAACAAATTGTTATAAGTGACTACAAAATTGTTGCCAAGAAGCCCATTTCCGCAGCTGGCAGCCTGATACATCAGAAGTTTAATTGTTGAAATGCTCTGTCAGGGGCCAAATTCTTTATTATTGTTTACCTAACAATTTCAAATAAGTTGGTGAGTAGAAATAGCACTTTGGGCACTATTAGTTTTCTTTTATGACTGATTTTCCCCCCCAAATACCTGCTTTGTAAGTGGCTGACTTGCTGGGGAATATATTAGGATAATCCGTTTTTTAAAAAACAAGGATGAATCTTTCAACCAATGATACTTTTTGCCACCAAAGAAGTTTAAATCGTAAGAACTAGTCTGGATATTTTCTCCAGAGAATCACCAGATAAAGAAAGATGGACTGCATTCTAATCTCTGTCAAGTCCTTGGAGAGCAGAGTATCTTCTTGGGAGCTGTTTTCCTCTACTATGAATGAAAATCACTGATGCTGTCCTCTTTTTCTTACTTTAACTTAAAGCCAACACACAGCCAGGTCTCAGATACACAAGTCTCCCATGTCTATACAAAGAATTGTAGCTTCTAAGTTTAGACACTGTTCTTGGTATCATTTAATTTTTATTGTTTGCTACATCTTAAACTTATTTTTAAAATTATCTTTTACTTGAGTAAAAGTATATCAGAAAATAGAATTTTTTCCAGTCTTATTGAGGTATTGACATATAAACTTGTATGAATGTAAGGTGTGCAATATGATAATTTCTTGTATGTATATATTTTGAGGTGATTACCACAATCAAGTTAGTTAACACATCCATCACCTCATACTTACCATTTATATGTGAGTGTGTTTGTGTGTCTGTATGTGTGTGTTAAGAACATTTCAGATCTATTCTCTTAGCAAATTTCAACTATACAATAGAGTATTATTAATTATACTCCCCATGCTGTACATTCAATCCCTATGATTTATTCATCTTTCTATATGGTCCCAAATAGGTACTTTTCATTTATTTACTATATTAAGTAAGATATTTTCAATAGGACTGCATGGTTTTTTTGTGGTTTTAAATTATATGCTTTTCTGGTTAAACTAATACATCTTTAGTTTAGAAAATTTTAAAAATATATAAGAAATAAAACATTCAAAATCCCACACTGGTATACTGGATTATTTCTCAGCAAAGAGTCACTCCCGTCCTCCTTAACATAGAATATACTCCTTGATCCACTGAGTTTGGGATTAGCCATGAGCTTTCCTTTGACCTTAGGAAAGTAGGAAAAAGTGACATGTTGAATATGGGCAGAAGTGCCAGTTCAGAGTAAAGGCTTTAAGAGGCTTGCCATCTGCTCTCCTGGTGTCCACTGTGACACCCACAGGTCCTGCTACTTCAGCCTAGGTCCCAGAACAAAACAGATGTACACCAGACCTGGATCCGAACAGATCTGGTGAAGTTCTAAGTGGTACCTCTTCGAGCCTAAAATAAATGTCTCTTATAAGCCCCTAAGATTATGAGATTGTCTATTACACAGCAAAAATTGACATATATATCCACTTTCAATGGAGATTGTATGTGTATATAAAAATGTATGCAGTAAATCACATGCACACACACATGCATAGATTTAAAATAGATTGCTTCTAATGCAACCAACTCATTCTAGTTTGCCTGATACTTCCCTGGTTTTAGCATGGTAAGTACCCTGTCCTGGGACACTCCTCAGTCTCAGGCAAACCAGGAATGTTATCACCCCTACTTCTTAAATTTTATTTTTACTTAATAAACCTACTTTTCTTGCTTAGTAAACTTTGAATAGAAACCTATGCTGTTGCATATTCTTCTTAGTTTGTAGTAACTAATACCCAGTCACATTCACAAACCAAGAAATTAATTTAACCAATCACCTAATGTTAAGTATTCATGAATAACTTATTTTTAAGGTTATTTCTGCTTATAAATTAGGAAAACATTTCTGTATTTTGTTTTTTAAAATTATTTTATCATAATTATTCATAATTGAATTTTATAATTTGAGGTCAACTTGTTTTATAAAACCAACAGCTTAATTTAAAAATATTTTAGCAGAAAATAAAATTTTTATAATCCTGTCATTAAATGACAGGATTATTCTTTTTAATGACAGAATGCTATCTTCTTGTGTATCTGTCCCACATTTTCTTTATCCATTCATCCACCAATGGACACTTAGGTTGCTTCCAAATCTTGGCTATTGTTAATGGTGTTACAAAAAACATGAAGTGCAGATATTTCTTCAATATACTAATTTCCATTATTTGGGTATATATCTAGTGGTGGGAATGCTGGGAACATATAGTAGCTCTATTTTTAATTTTTTGTGGAACTTCCAAATGGTTCTCCATAGTGTTTGGTTCTAATTTACATTCCTACCAATAGCATATGAGAATGACCTTTTCTAAACATCCTCGCCAGCATTTATTATGGCTTGTCATTTGGATATAAACAATTTTAACTGTGGTCAGGTGGATGATATCTCATTGTAGTTTTGATTTGCCCTGCTCTGATGATAATGATTTTAAGCACTTTTTGTATATCTTATTGTCATTTATATGTCTTTTGAGAAATGTCTATTAAGATACTTTCCCATCTTTAAATCAAATTATTCATTTTTTTCCTATAGAGTTGTTTGAGCTCCTTATATATTCTGGTTATTGATGCCTTGTCAGATAGATGGTATACAAATATTTTCCCCCATTCTGTGTGTTGTCTTTTTACTTCACTGATTGTTTCCCTTGCTGTGCAGAAGGTTTTTAACTGATGAATCCCATTTGTCCATTTTTGCTTTAGTTGCCTGTGCTAGCGCGTTATGACTCAAAAAATATTTGTCCAGTCCAACGTTAATAATTTCCCAAATGTTTTAGTAGTTTCATAGTTTCAGATATTAGATTTAAGCCCTTAATCCATTTTGATTTGATTTTTGTATATGATGAGACACAGTGGTCTAGTTCCATTGTTCTGCATATAGATATCCAGTTCTCCCAGCACCATTTATTGAAGAAACTGTCTTTTCCCCAGTGTATGGTCTTGACACCTCTGTTGAAAATGAGTTCACTGTAGATGTATGTATTTGCTCCTGGGCTCTCTCTCTGTTCCATTGGTCTATTTGTGTGTATTTATGCTGGCATGATGCTGCTTTGGTTACTATAGTTCCATAGTATAACTTGAAGTCTGTTAATGTGATTCCTTCAGTTTTTCTCTTTTTGCTTAGGATGTTTGACCATTCTGGGTCTCAAATGATTTCATGTGAATTTTAGAATAAATTTTTCTATTTTTGTGAAGAATGTCATAGGTGTTTTGATAGAGACTGCATTGAATCAGTAGATTCCTTTGGTTATAATGAACACTTTAAGAATATTGATTCTTCCAATCCATGAACATGAAACATCTTTCAAATTTTTTTATCATCTTCAATTGCTTTCATCAGTGTTTTAGAGTTTTCATTGTCAATATATTTCACATATTTAGCTAAGTTAAATTCTAGGTATTAATTTTATTCGTAGTTATTGAAAATGGCATTACTGTTTTGATTTCTTTTTCAAATTCTTCACTGTTGGCATGTATAAATGTTACCAATTTTTGTATGTTAATTTTGTATCCTGCAACATACTGAAATTGATTATCATTTCCAAAAATTGTTTTGGGTGGAATCTTTAGGTTGCTCCAAATATAAGACCATGTGATTCACAAACAAAAATTACTGTACTTATTTCTTTTGAATTCATTTTATTTCTTTCTCCTGTGTGGCTGCTCTAGATAGGACTTCCAGTACAATATTTAGTAACAGTGGTGAAAGTGGGCATCCTTGATGTGTTCCAGATCTTAGAGGAAGAGTGTTCAGGTTTTCCTATTCAGTATGACACTAGCTATGGGCATGTCAAATATGGTTTTTATTATGTTAAGGTATGTTCCTTCTGTACACAGATTTCTGAAAGTGTTGATCATGAAGTGATGTTGAATTTTAGCAAACACTTTTTCATTATCAATGGAAATAATCATATTTTTTTCCTTCATTCTGTTGACAAAATGTATCACCTTGATTGATTTGCATATGCTGAACCATCCCTGGGTTGAATCTTACCTGTCAAGATGAAAAATATTTTTAATGTGTTGCTGCATTCAGTTTGCTACTATTTTGTTGAAGATGTTTCTACCAGTATTCATCAGCAATATTGGCCTGTACTTTTCTTTTCTTTTTTTTTTTTTTTTTGATGTGTCTTGGCTTTAGTAATTTATTTTTTTGATGTGTCTTGGCTTTGGTATCAGGGTAATATTGGCCTTGTAGAATGTGTGTGGAGCTATTCCCTCCTCTAGTTTTTAAAATAGTTTGAGCAGGATGGTTATTATTTTTTTTTCAAATGTTTGGCAAATTCAGTAGTGAATCCATTGAGTCCTGGGCTTTCCTTTGTTGGGAGACTTTTTATTACAGCTTTGACTTTGTTTCATGTTATTGGTCTGTTCAGGTTTTAGATTTCTTCATAGTTTAATCTTGGTAGATGTTATGGGTCCAGGAATGTATCCCTTTCTTTTATTGCTGTGTATCTTCCAGATTTTGTTGTCAAGATAATGCTTGCCTCAGAATAAAGTTAGGAGGAGTCCTTCCTCCTCAATTTTTTGGAAGAGTTTCAGTAGGAATTGTACCAGCTCTTCTTTATATATCTGGTAGAATTTAGCTGGAAATCCATCTGAACCAGGGCTTTTGGTTTGTATACTATTTATACTCAATTTCAGAGCTCATTATTTGTCTGTTTAGGCATTCTGTTTCTTCCTGGTACAGTCTTTGGTGGGTTTATGTGCCTAGGAATTTATTCATTTCTCCTAGATTTTCCAGTTTGTGTACATAGATGTCTTTACAATGCTCTCTGATAGTTATTTGATTTCTGTGGGGTCAGTGATAATATCCCCTTTATTATTGCTGAATGTCTTTATTTGTAGATTCTATATTTTCTTATTAATCTAGCTAGTAGCCTCTCTCTCTCCCTCTCTCCCTGTCTCCCTCTCTTTTTTTTCCCTAAAAAACAGCTCCTGGCTTTGTTGATCTTTTGAATGATTTTTCCTATTTCAATCTCCTCCAGTTTAGTTCTGATTTTGATTATTTCTTGTTTTCTGCTAGCTTTGGGGTTGGTTTGCTCTTGCTTCTCTAGCTCTCTTCTTTGTGATATTTGGTTGGGAATTTGAGATCTTTCTCACTTTTTGATGTGGGCATTGAGTGCTGTAATATTTCCTATTAACACTTCCTTATCTATGTCTGGGAAATTCTGGTATGCTGTATCTTTGTTATCGTTAATTTCAAAGTACATGTTGATTTCTGACTTAATTTCATCATGTACCCAAAAGGCATTCAGGAGCTTTTTGTTTAATTTTCCTGTAATTTTATGATTTTGAGAGATTTCTGGATTCTCAACTTCTGTTTTTGTTATGTTGTGAGCTGAGAGAGTGGTTGGTATAATTTTAGTTCTTTTGCATCTGCTGAGGATTGTTTTATGCAAGATTGCGTAGTCAGAGTGTGTGACATGTGCAGGTGAGGAGACTGTATATTCTGTGGTTTTGGGGTGGAAAGTTCTACAAGGGTCTATCAGATTCATTTGGTTCAGCGTTGATTTCAGGTCCTGAAACTCTTGGTTAGTTTTCTGCCTTGATGATCTGTCTAATACGGTCATTGAGTTGTTGAAATCTCCTAGTATTATTGTGTGATAGCCTAAATCTCTTTGAAGGTCTCTAAGGATTTTTTTATGAATTTGGGTGCTCCTGTGTTGGGTGCATATGTATTTAGAATTGATATAAACCATTTACCACTATATAATCCTCTTCTTGGTCTTTTTTGATCTCTGTTGGTTTAAAATCTCTGTCTGAAATTAGGAATGCAATGACTGATTTTTCTTTTTTCCATTTACTTGGTAGATTTTTCTCCACCTCTTTATTTTGAGCCTGTGATGTCATTGCATGTGAGATGGGTCTCTTGAAGACAGCATACCGTTGGGTCTTCAGTATTCAGCTTGCTATTCTGCCTTTTAATTGTGGCATTTAGTCCATTTAAATTCAAAGTTAGTATTGATATATGCAGATTTGATCTTGTCAACATATTGTTAACTTTATTATTCTAGATTTTCTAGTTTGTGTGCATAGATGTCTTTACAAGAGACTCTGATAGTTATTTATATTTCTGTGGGGTCAGTGATAATATCCCCTTTGTTATTGCTGGTTGTCTTTATTTGGATCTTAGTGTGTTGCGTTATAGTGTTACTTGTCTGTGTACACAAGTGTGTTTTTTTTTAGTGGCTGGTAATGGTCTTTCTCTTTCATATTTAGTGCTTCCTTCAGTAGCTTTCGTAAGGCAGGCCTAGTGGTAACAGATTTCTTTAGCATTTGCTTGTCTGAAAATGATCTTATTTTTCTTTCACTTATTCAGATTAGTTTGACTAGATATAAAATTCTTGGTTGGAATTTCTTATCTTTGCCCCCAATATCTTCTGGCTCATATGGTTTCTGCTGAGAGGTCCACTGTTAGGCTGATGAGATTCCCTTGACAGGTATCCTGTCCTTTCTCTCTAGCTGCCCTTAGCATCTCTTTTGGGGATGCCAATGAGACACAGATTTGGTCTTTTTAAATAACCCCATATTTCTCAGAGGTTTTGTTCATTCCTTTTTATTCTTTTTCTTTATTCTTGTCTGAGCATCATATTTCAGAAAGCCAGTCTTCAAGCTATGAGATTCTTTCCTTATCTTGGTCCATTTTGCTGTTAACTCTTGTGATTGCACTATGAAATTATTGTAGACTGTTTTTCAGCTCTATCATGTCAGTTATATTCTTTCTTTTTTTTTTTTTTTTTTTTTTTTTTTGAGACAGACTCTTACTCTGTTGTCCAGGTTGGAATGCAGTGGTGTGATCTTAATTCACTGTAATTTCCACCTCCTGGGTTCAAGCAATTCTCATGCCTCAGCCTCCCAAGTAGCTGAGATTACAGGCATGTGCCACCATGCCCTGCTAATTATTATTATTACTTTTTGTATTTTTTTTAGTAGAGGAGGGTTTTGTCATGTTGGCCAGACTGGTCTTGAACTCCTGACTGCAAGTGGTCTGCTTGCCTCGTCCTCTCAAAGTGCTGAGATTACAGGCATGAGCCATCATGCCAGTCCTTATACTGGCTATTTTATCTTTTAACTCCTGTTATCTTTTTATTATGATTCTTATCTTCTTAAGATTGGGTTTCACAGTTCTCCTGAATCTCAATGATCTTCATTCCTATCCATGTTCTGAATTCTATTTCTGTCACTTCAGCCATATCAGACTGGTTAAGAACCCTTGCTCAAAGACTAGTGCAGGCATTTGGAAAAAAGAAAACACTTTGGCTTTTTGAGTCATCAGAGTTCTTGTGATTGTTCTTTCTTTCTCATTTTTGTGAACTGATCTTTCTTCAATCTTTGAAGTTGCTGTCCTTTGTATTTTTTCTTTTATTTAATGACCTTAAGAATTTAATAAGGTAGGTACAGTTGACTGGCTTCATTACTAGAAGATTTTAGGAGGCCAAGGCTCAGCTTGAGACTTCTCTACTGAGTGTTCTATCACTAGGGAGCTAGTATTGGGCCCCAGCTTTGATTTATGACTGCTTGAGTTTAGAAACCTGCTGCACTGGAGCAGTTGAGGTGAACCCAGACAACTGGTCATAATGCTTCGATGAGTGGTGCCAGTAAAAGCACTTCATAGGGCAATGGCAGCATGTTCCCTCCTCATTCACACATGCCAGCAGCAGTGGCAGTGGCAGCACTGTAGGGTGCACACTCCTTGGCTGTAGCAGAGTGCTAGCAGGTTCCAGGGTGCTGGTTACTGTGAGGATGCTTGCAGCAATGGCAGTGACAGTGTAGGTTTGGGGGTTGAAGGCCCTCCCGCAGACAACTGCACATGAATTTACACTGGTGGTCATGTTAGCATGGGGGCAGGGTGCTGGTGGGCACAGGACTGTGTGCACCTTCTACAGACATTTATGCTGACAGCAATGGTCCCTCAGGGCTGGGAACAGTTTGCTATTTCCTCCTGGCTGTGTCTAGCTGGCTATTTTAGAGTAAGAAAAAACCTCTGGGATATTTTTAAGAAGAAATATCTAATCCAAGTATTTTTCCAGATAATAGTATCACTTTAAAAATAGACTACAAATAAGCTTTGTCAAATGTAGGGTTAAGAGATTTACATTCAAATCATAATTCTAGGTATAAATAATTAAACCTCTAAAAATGCATATTATATTTTTAATATGTTCTCATTCTGACTAGGATCACTAAATATGTTTATATATTTTGATGTGCAGTAGTAAAATGGCACATTTTAGGTCACAGCCCTGGAAGGAACACGGAAACATGGTTCCCACTCATGGTATGACAAACTACACAAAATACAGTAGTCAACAGCATGCTGCCAATTCCTATAAGGACATTACATTAAGAATAAAATCCTATATTGCAGAGGAAAATAAAACCAAAATACTACTTCTTATATCTTTACCCAGATAATTGTCATGGACTGGTGGGTGCTGGTCACAAGAGTGCAATCACTCCCAAACACACATTCTAAGTCAACCAAGCAGCTAGTAAACCAGACATTTAAGGTGTCATATACATTTAAAGAGGAAATAATATATTGTATAGAAAAATTCCTTGATCAGGTTTCAGATATATTAGGTATCCTCCAATACCTTGAAACCAATTCAATTTGTCGCAGCTCAATATCCTTGTCATTTCCCATAGACTGTTGGGTTTTAAATCAAGGCCAACACTGCAACTAATCTTTGGTGGGAAAAAAAAATTTATAATATTACAATAAGATCTAATTCTCAAGGAGATTTAAATCATTTGAATAATTCATTCTGAGTTTTTCCCTAGAGTTGTAAAAAAAAACAAAACCAAGTACAAGTATGTTTAGCATTATAAGTAATAATATTACAGGAGAAGCAAGAATGTTGAACAAAACACGTTGTATTTCACAGTTGCTAGACATTAGATATAAAGAAAAAATGTTTTCATAAAAGTTACTTATGTGATAAGTAAAGGAGCTATTTAAATCCCTTTACCTTCTTAATTCCTGGGATGGCCATCATTCAAGGAGAGTCTTAAAAACAAACAACCAAAGACATACATGGAGTGTCCAGAGAGATCAGAAATAGCTCATTAAGTGTCAACTACAAATTCTTTTCTAATTATCTTAAAAATATAAAATATAATACATTGAATATGTATACAATTCTTTATATTAAAATATTTATGCACTGAGAGAATTTCAGACTTTAAAAAATTATGTAGATGGTAAGATTACACACATTATAAAGCAAATAGAATATGCATTTGTCTAAGTTATTCAGATTGTTAATGCAAATCATATTAAGTTTTGAAATTTCTGTGTCACTGTGTGCCTGTAGGAATTTTGGTAACAGGAGATGCAGTAGATAACCCGCTATGCTAAAATATGCTGTGCCTATTTGGTAATGACCCATTCCTGTTTTCTCTCCCTCCTTCCCTACTTAATTTTCCCTTTACCTAACTTCTGCCTCCTTAAGTCTGCATACTGTATTAGGGAACTTCAACTCCCATAACAAAATAGCATAGACAGGGTGTCTTAAGATAGTCCAAGGCCAGGGTGCCAGCATGACTGGGTGCCGGCAAGGGTTCTCTTCCTGGCTTGTAGATAGCTACCTTCCTGCTATGTTCTCATGGCAAAGAGAGATCAATCTCTGGTCTGGTGTCTCTTCTTCTTATAAGGGTACTAATTCTATTACATCAGGACTCTACTCTTACAACCTCATTTGACCTTAATTACCTTATGAAAGGCTGTATCCCCAAGACAGTTTCACAAGGGTTTAGTGCTTCAACATGAATTTGGAAGAGGCACAAATATTTAATACATGGTATTCTGTTCCTGCCCTGCCAATTCATGCCCTTCTTATATTCGAAATATGTTCATTCCATCACAAAAGTCCAAAAATCTTAACTCACTCCAACATCAACTCAAGTATAAAGTCAAAGTCTAATCTAAATATTAGATACTGGTGAGACTTTAGGTATGATTTATCCTAAGACAATATTTCTCTCCAGCCTTGAACCTGGGAAAACAGACAACCTATGTGCTTTCAAAATGCACTTGTGTATAGGTAAGGACAGACACTCTCATTGCAAAAGGAAAATTTGAGGAGGAAGAAAAATGACAGGTTTCAGCAAGTCAAAAACCAAGGAAGGCAAATTCCATTAGATCTCAAGACTCCAGAATTTTCTCTTTGGTGTATTATTCCACCCTACAGGTCTCTTAAAGGTCTGCCTTTAAATCTGTCCCATGTACAGTCTTCCTCATCTTAACTGCTGGTAACTCCATCCTTATAATTCAGTGAGCCCCAACCACTGAATTATAAGGGCAGCAGGGACCATTTATTTGTTTGTTTTCATACTACTAATAAAGACATACTCGAAACTGGGAACAAAGAGAGATTTAATTGAACTTACAATTCCACATGATGGGAGGCTTCAGGATCATGGTGGGAAGCGAAAGGCACTTCTTACATGGTGGCAGAAAGAAAAAAATGAGGAAGCAAAAGCAGAAATCCCTGAAAAACCCATCAGATCTTCTGAGAATTATTCACTATCATGAGAAGAGCACAAGAAAGACTGGTCCCCATGATTCAATTACCTCCCACTGGGTCCCTCCCACAACACTTGGGAATTCGAGGAGATACAATTCAAGTGATATTTGGGTGGGGACACAGCCGACCCATATCAGACCAAGTTTGTTGAAGACAATTTTTCCATGGATGGAAGTAGAAGTTGGATGGTTTGAGGATGCAAATATTCCACTTCAGACATTATTTAGATTCTCATAAGAGGCATGCAATTTAGATCCCTTGTGTGCGCAGTTTACAATAGGGTTCCTGTTCTTAAGAGAATCTAGTACAGCTACAGATCTGACAGGAGGCAGAGCTCAGGCTGTAATGCTTGCTGGCCCACGTTTCACCTCCTGCTGTGCAATCCAGTCCCTAACAGGCCAAAAACCAGTACCAGTGCACAGCCCTGAGATTGGGGATCCATTTTCTAATTGATTAGGGTATGTACCTTCTTTCTTTAATATCACGTACCCAATACAATGCCATTAGATCTCAAGGCTCCAAAATTTGGAAGGGAGATAGATAACAGGATGGTAGGCAAAGTGTTTCTTCATACTTCTGCCTTTAAATGGTACTTGCCAATTGTGCCTAAAATCAACTGAGCATAACTCGTCATCTTTACCTGCAAAATGATGACATAAGTGGAGGAACAGATGAACTACTTGAGGACCACCATCATCTCGACCACAGCTCTTCCTTGGTCTGCATAAAGAGCAACAATATAAAAATTTCATGAATTATTTATTTTAGTTTTTCCTCATACTCTAAATAACTTTTGCACAAAAAAGTAGTCAATATTGTACATATTCATTTTATGTCAGAATTACTTACATATTCATATCAGAATACTTGGAGTTTAGTCATTTAATTTTCTTAGGAGATATTTCAAAGCTGTTTTTGAAGTCAAGTAGCAAACACTGTTAACTCTGCCCTACAGAAGTTTTAGTGAATGAATTAATCTAATGATGTCACCCAATCACCCTCCTTTAGGGAAGCAGCACACTTCAGACATTTAAAATTGGAGATTGGTAGAGATTTCTTGTAAATGTTTATCTTATCTGGGATTTCATTGCAGGAATTAGAGAGTGTATTACTCATTTACGGATGAGAGTAATAGGCACTCTCATTTCTAAACGTAAAAATGTCCCCAGCAACTTTCCTCTCTCACCCCTGCGAGCACATGTACATGTGTGATCACAATTGCTTGATCAATTATGGGATTTTCAGTTGGTTCATGGGGCACATGAGTAGTGTGTGTGTGCAGCATAATTATTTTTATTGCATTAACAGAATGACCATATGTGTATATCTCATCACTAACTAACAGAATTTAGCATGGTGCTTGGCACACAGTAGGCAACCAATAAAAATATATTTACTGAGTATAAGATAGTGAATATATTAACTCTAATTTCACTATACTGAAAAACATATCACTCATGTAATATGAATTATCAAAATAATGTAATCTTCCAAGACACACCACATATTAACTATATGATCCTAAACAACATACTTATGTAATACCTCATATAATGTTGATGTGAAGATTAAGTAAATGATGTATATAAATCACCTAGCATCTATCAGACACATTGGAATAATTCAGTCTACATTTAAAACAAAAATAGCATTAAAAACAAAAGTTCACAAAAAGGGATTTTAGAAATTCTTTTTGAAAGGAAGGTTAAAAATATTTTCTTAAGGTAACATAAATTCTTTAAGTATCTTCATATTTTCTTAATATAAAAATAATATTTGTAAGAAAGATCTGCTCTAAATCTTTGCAAGAAATACTAGCTATTGTATTTATAAATACACCATGCTTATAAATTGTTAGGTTATCAAACTTTTCTAAGTTCCCTCAGTAAGCAATAAACAAAAGGAGAGATACAATGCAATCAAAATATTTGAGCTGAATAGCAAGTTTAAAATATGCCGTATTAACTTCTCAAATTCTACAAGTATGTGACATGTATTCCATTAATTTCTCTGGTGTATTACTTGTATGCCAGAGATTACAAAGTGTTTACACAAACGTCAGGTACTTAAGTAGCTATGTCTCTTTTTATATAAACATTGAGTACAGGCTTTGTTTTCTTCCTTCACAAAAACTAAGCTCATACATTTTATTTCAAACCTCTGGGCAGTGTTCAAAAATAAAACAGGCTTCTTTTCATATTCTCAATTTAACACTGATCCATCTCCTGGATCAGAACAAACTAAGTAACTAATCTAATTCAAGTCATCATGGAAGACAAACTATACCTTTTAAAGTTGGACCATTAAACATTTTAACTATTTATGTGATTTCTATCTTCCTTGCCTAGTTTATTTAGAAGTGCTTTTCTTTTCTTTCCTCTATCTTAACTTCTTTTCTTGCGAGTTTTTAGAATATGAACATGTCTATCCTCTCTTCTAACCTTCGTGAACTCTACCTTATTCTTCTGTATAAAAGTATCTTGAAAATGCCCTATACGTTCCAATACCTTTTATTTGCCTCTAAATTCTTCCTTAGAAACCTGTTTAATTTTCTTTTCTAAGATCATGGGGACAAAATATGAATTTTCTTTGATAAAAAGTTGTTTGACAATAATATCGTATATCATTGTGAGAATAACAAATGAAACATCCAAAGAGCAGTGAATTTTATTGTTAGAATCTCAATAATGAGTCAGGAGCAGAGGTTCACACTTGCAATCCTAGCACTTAGGGAGGCCTGAGGTGAGCATATGTCTTGGGCTCAGGAGCTTAGCCAGGCCAACATGGCGAAATCTCGTCTTTACTAAAGATACAAAAAATAGCCAGATGTTGTGGCACGCACCTGTAGCCCCTGCTACTCAGGGGACTGAAGCAGGAGGATTGCTGGCACCTGGCAGGTTGAGGCTACAATGAGCCAAGATGGTGCCATAGCACTCCAGCTTGCGTGACAAAATAAGACCCTGTCTGGGAAAAAAAAAACAAAAAAACAGAATCTCAATAATGAATTTTGCCTGCGCAAATTTTTAAACTTAGGCACAATATATACTTCAGCTTTTTTACTCCACAAGTACACATTGAGATCATACTGTGTCCCAGGGGTGATGATAAACACATTTAAAATGTACATAAAATGGGCTGGGCACGGTGGCTCATGCCTGTAATCCCAGCACTTTGGGAGGCTGAGGTGGGCCGATCACGAGGTCAGGAGTTCAAGGTCAGCCTGATTAACATGGTGAAACCCCGTCTCTACTAAAAATAAAAAAAAATTAGCAGGTGTGGTAGCACACGCCTGTAATTCCAGCAACTCAAGAGTCTGAGGCAGGAGTATCACTTGTACCTTGGAGGTGGAGGTTGCAGTGAGGTGAGATAGCACCACTACACTCCAGCCTGGATGACAGAGTGAGACTGTGTCCCAAAAAACAAGAAAAGTACACAAAATGTTTCTCCCCATTGAACTTTAAGACTATTGAAGGCTAATGAAAACACAGTTGAATATAAATAATGATATTTGAAAGTATAATGGTATTTTGAAAGTAATGCTTTCAAAGACAATGAAACAAAATCCAAATTTGAACTACAAAACAAACATTGCCACAATGAATGACAAAAGTAAATGAAAACCAAAACAGGGAAAGAAAAATCAGATATGTCAGTTTAGTATCTGCTAGCTTCTATAAAATATAATAGAAAGCTATCATCTGGTGCTTTGCATACTTAAGAAAAAATAGCATTTGTTCTTCAGACTACTGTGAAGGAAGAAGTGTACATACATAGCCAAATTATTGTAGTAAATAAACCACATAACTTTCAGGCCATGTTGCCTCACTACTCATTACTACAGATGGAATACTGAGATGGAAGAGGGTGGATAATTATTATTCAAAAGATACTGGGAGCTGGGATTGCCACAACTAGTCAGTCTTTTGCCTTCCACTAGAGGTGGTAATAAAACAGGAAACCAAAAATGCAATAAGTGCTAAACAAATCATCACATATATAAATATACAATGAAAATTTTTATGAGAAGATTAAAGAATCTTTTTATTACAAAGATATATATATGCATATGTTCATTGCAGCACTATTCACAATAGCAAAAACATTGTATCAACCCAAATGTCCATCAATGATAGACTGGATTTTAAAAAATGTGGTACATATAAAGCATGGAATACTATGTAGCCATAAAAAGGAAAGAAGCTCAACATCACTGATCATTAGAGAACTGCCAATCAAAACCACAACGAGATACCATCTCATGCCAGTCAGAATGGCATAGTATTCCATGCCCTTTGCAGGGACATGGATGGAGCTGGAAACCATTATCCTCAGCAAACTAATTCAACAACAGAAAATCAAATACTACATGTTCTTACTTATAAGTGGGAGCTGAACAATGAGAACACATGGAAACATGGAGGGGAACAACACACACTGGGGCCTGTCAGAAGTGGGATAGAGAAAGGGAGAGCATTAGGATAAATAGCTGGTGCATGCTGGGCTTAATACCTAGGTGATGGGTTGATAGATACAGCAAACTACTATGGCAAATGTTTACCTATGTAACAAACAAACTTGTATATCCTGCACATGTACCCTAGAACTTAAAGACAAAAATAGAAATAAAAAGTTAAAAATAATATATTATATATAAATATATATATTATATAACATAAACATAAAAATATATTTATAAATATTTTAATTATATATGTTATACTCATATATTATCTCTTTATTATATATGTGTATATATATATTTATATACATATATACACAGTTTAGAGAGTCTTGTAGTGGGAGGGTTTGTGGTCTAATATAGCCAGGAAAAAAAACAACTTCCATTTTTAGTAGCTATATTCTTTTGTGTATCAATTCAGTATCCAGGTATTATAACCCAAAATATGTGTAATAGCGTTTAGTGAAACATTTAGATATTGCTAAAAATGTATCTTTAGTGCCTCTCTTTATTGGTACTCTTATGCTGCCAATTTGTGCACATTGAACTGTATCAATCACAAAATATACACATATTTATTTTTCTATCCATTAGTCTTCCTACCTTAACTCTGAATTATGTTAGGTCTAACTCCTGACCCAATAATATAGGTGTCCAATATATGCTAATGGATAATGAGATTTATTTCTTAAGAATGTAACCCGTGTGAGAAGGGAACATCACACACTGGGGTCTGTTAGGGGGTGTGGGGTTAGGGGAGGGATAGCACTAGAAAGAATATCTAATGCAGATAATGGGTTGATGGGCTCAGCAAACCACCATGGCACAGGTGTACTTATGTAACAAACCTGCGCATTTAGCACATGTATCCCAAAATTTAAAGTATATATATTTAAAAAAAAAGTAACTTGTATAAATTGCATCTCTTTTTTGAAATGTGGAATCCATACACACACACACACACACACACACAGTAACTGTATGTAGTAGTCGATACAGTGTATGCATGTACCAAAATATCCAGTTGCATGCTGTAACTATACACAATTTTTATTTGTCCATCATTCCTCAAGCAATCTGGGGAAAATGTGGGATCGAATGAAACTTCTGATTACTTATGTCAGAACCAAGTTATTTTTCCAGTTGTCTATCATGAATTTAGTGTTTCACAAACCTGCATAAAAATTTTGATGTGCATGTGTTGGCTTTTCATTGCTTTGAATAGAATGAAACATGTTTTTTATTGACACATAATAATTTTTTTTTTTAAAGAAAGGAAAAGAGAGGAAAGAAAGTGAGAGTGAAAGAAAGAAAAAAAAAGAATGTACGAGAGAAAGAAAGAGGAAGAAAAAGAGGGAGAGAGAACAGGATTCTTGTTCTACTGCCCAGGCTAGAAT
>CAUYLG010019132.1:0-15386 GCA_963573385.1 Cacajao melanocephalus | reverse complement strand
GTTCTTAGTTTCTTTGCATTGGGTTAGTACATGTTCTTTTAGCTCACAGAAGTTTCTTATTATCCACCTTCTGAAGCCTGGTTCTGTCAGTTCGTCACACTCATTCTCCGTCATGCCTTGTTCTCTTGTTGATGAGGAGCTGCGATCCCCTGTAGGAGGAGAGGCATTCTGATTTCGGGTGTTCTCAGCCTTTTTCCGCTGGTTTCTTCCCATTTTTGTGGATTTATCCACCTGTTGTCTTTGTAATGGGTGACTTTCAGATTGGGTCTGAGTGGACGTCCGGCTTGTTGGTGATGAAGTTTTTTCTGTTTCTTAGTTTTTCCTTTGGCGGACGCCCCTTCCCCACAGAGCTGGACCCTCCTGGTTCAGCTGTGCTTACTGTGAAACTCTCAGTCCTCAGCACTTCCAATTGCTGTTCTCCTTGTGGGGACACGACCAGCCGAGCTGGACTCAAACGGCACCCCGTCCGTATACTCCACACCGAGAAGCGGCGTGCCAGGGCGCCGGCAAAATAGCCGCGCCGGCCAAAAAAGTCGCGCTGGCGACCCGTGTGGCTCCTCCACCAGGAATCTCCCAGTCTGTGGGCAACAAAAATTCATCTGAAAGGGCGGCATCCACTCGCTCTCTGCACTTTCACTGGGAGCTACAATCCTGAGCTATTGTTAATCGGCCATCTTGGATCTCTCCCAGCCATTTTTTGTATTTTTAGTAGAGACGGAGTTTCACCATGTTGGCCAGGCTGCTGGCGAATTCCTGATATCAGGTGATCTGCCTGCCTCAGCCACCACGCCCAGCCATAAAAACCTTTTAAACCTAATTTCAGACCTACTGAAGAGTTGAAAGCATAGTATCAAAAAGTTTCCTTAAACCCTTCAACAAGATTACCATGAAGTTATTTTATTATATTTACTTTATCATTCTCTCTGTGTGTATTCACATATGTATTAGTCTGTATATATGTATATTTTTCTGACCCACTGAAAGTAAGTTGCAAACACAATAGTTTGTATTTCCTAAAAGCATGATTATTCTTTCATAACCAAAGCGCAATTACAAAAAACAAGAAATTAACATTAGCATAGTACTTTTAGCTTGTCTACAGACCTGATTTGAATCTTAATAGTTATCTCAATAATGGCTTTTATAAAACAAAGAAAAGTCTGGCTTATGAGTCATTTTCAATTTCCATGTCTCTTTAGTTTCTTTTAACTTGAAAAAAAAATCATTTTTCTTTATCTTTCATGACCTTGACATTTCTGAGCTGTGCATAGCAGTTATTTTGTAGAACGTCCCTCGATTTGGGTTTGTCAGACACTTCCTCATGATTATTTTCAGGTTATATGTTTTTGACGAGAATATCACAGAAATGATAAGTTCTTCACAGTGCCTTATATCAAGAGACAAAAAATGTCAATTTGCTCCTTTACCAGTGCTGTTAGCATTTGATGTGATCCTTTTGTTAAGGTGGTGTCTGCCAAGTTTCTCCACTGTGAAGTTAAAGTTTTCCCCTCTGTAAATAATTAATATCTTGTGGTAGATATTTTGAGACTATGTAATTAATTGGTTACTCATCAAACATTTACTCCTAGTTTTAGCATCTATTGTTCATTATTGCCTGAATCAATTATTGCCATGATAGCCATGGTAATTTTTAAAATTTTCAGTATTCTTTCTACACTCATTAGTTCATAAACCACTATAAGGAAGACTTTTTCTCCTTTAAAATTTCTTATTTATTTCAGTATAGAGGATTCTTTTTTTTCTGTGAGTTATAATGTTACTGCCATAATTTATACTAATGTTCAAATCGTCCCTGGTTTGGCCATTGGTACACACTATAATCTGGCTTCTCTGTCCTGGTGACATGCATACACCATTCTTTGGCCACTTTCTTATTTTCTGAACAACATGTTCACAGTTCATCATGTACTTGTCTAGTCTCAGCTTTTCGATCAGCCATTTCTCCAAAGAATTGATTCCTTTTAGTGGAGAATAGTTGATCTCACGTAAGATCTGAGCACTAACCATGATTATTGCTACTGTGGTGTCACTGCTTCTAAGCTCTCTGCGTAGACAGAATTAGAAAATATGTGTATGTATATATATGTATGCACATCAATACATGTATATGTAAATGTATATTTAAATGCATATGCATAATATATACATATATCTCTTTCTGTATCTATTATCATTGTGTCATTCTATCTGTGCATCTATCTGTTCATTTACCATCTATCACACCATGACTTCATACTAACACCAATCGAACAAAACCTGGTGCTGTTTAGTGTTCCCCCTTTCATATTTCATACACTTCGAAGATTGAAGAAAAGACCATGAATGCAGTCAGCCTCTTAAAGCTAGAAACAACAAGGAAATGGATTCTCTTCTAGAACCTTCAGAATGACTACCAAAACCTCGATTTTACCCATAAAATCTATTTCAGACTTCTGACCTCTAAAACTGTAAGATAATATATTTGCATTGTTTTAAGCCAACAAACAACTTGCAATAGTAAGCTAGAGGTAATTAGTTACAGCAATATAAGAAACTTACATAGGAGTATTATTTTAATTTCCTTCAGCATCATAGCTTTTGGGGGTGGAGATTTCATTAGCAGAGGTTCTCTCTTTTTCTTTTTTTCTTCTTATGATATAGCTTTATTTCTGCCTAATCATTTGATAAATTTGCAGTAGTGTATAACATTTGTAGTTCAAGGGCACCCTCTTCTGTTTGGTTGGCAGAGTAGTTTTATTTTTCAATGTTTTGTTGGCATCTTTTTTTTTTTTTTAACTTTTTGGTGGTAATAGGATGGATTGTGTGTTCTGCATATTTGGGTTTTCTTGTTTCTTACAAAATCTTGTATTTTACTCTTTTGTTTCTTTTCCTCTTCACTACCCGGTCTTCAAAGGGTGCTTCTCCCATCTTTTTTACCCTCTTCTCTACCAGAAGTAGTGACTTTTGGTCTTACCTCAAATCTAGGACATTTTAAAATTCCTTTCTTGTAGTAAAATGTTTGGTCTTCTAGGACATTTTCAGTATTTTCACACTTAGTATGACTTAGTCTTTCTGACAAATACTTTAGATTCATCTTGGGTGTTCTGCTTCCCCACTTCTGTCTCCATGTAGTTTTTCCCAGATTGTTCTTGTTCTCTGTGAAGGAATGTGACAGGAGTGCTTGAGAGGTAGCTCTCTGGGATTTGTTGAATTTTCCATTTACTAGTAACTTAAATAATAACTTACATTTACTCTATTTACTGGTAACTTAAATAAAGTTTGGACATTGTTCATCTTCTAATTAAGTTGTGGGTGTTGTTTTTTGTCATTTTATATGCTCTATAAGCCCCTTCCTTGTCATAAGAGCCCCAATCTACTAGGACTCTTATAGTAGATTTGCACTTAGGATGAATTTCTCTGTTTGGTGGTGATTTTAGATCAATTTTTGTTCTATTGCTGGCTCCTCTATTCCCTCTTCCAATTAGTGTTCCCAGACTGCTTTCCATGAAGAAATGTGATAGGAGCCCTTGCAAGAAAGTTCGCTGAGATTTGAAGTTTACTTTTCCAAGTACAGATTTCAAAGTTTAAATATTTTCTATGTTTTAGTTATGCTATGGATATGGATCTATGTATATTTATTTGTTTTTCTTTTGTTATGTTTGGATTTCTAGAGGATATGCTGAGAGATTCAGATTTATGGCACTGTGGTTAACTGAGATACTCACATAAAATTTATTTTTGGAGTAATTGTAACACTGATTCTACAACAGACAACAAAACAGATATCAAAAAACAAACTAACTAACATAAATCCTATAGACCAAACTCACTTATATTGACACAAAAAATTACATGTTATTTTAAGAATCCTGCAGCAAAATAAAAGTATTTCATGATTAATCATATTATTCTAGGACTGCAAGGGGTTTGATATTAGGAAAGCCTTTAAAATAATTTGTCATTTTAATAGAACCTCATAAAAATTTATGATCCTTCTCATAAATGTAGAATTAAAAAAAGCATTTGACATACCCAATGCCTATTTGTGTTAAGACACTCAATCATCAGAAATTGATAATAAAAACCCTTAACATAATTATATCAATCATGTTCATATCTGAATGTTAAAACCAGTATCTTCATTGGCAAATGCCAAATGCATTTCTACTAAAGTTAGGAAAAAGCCTAAGATAATACATCAGAAATAAAGGAGTTTATCACCAGGATACAATATTTAGTATTTTCTCAGATTTACTTATATATAATTGACTAATAACAGATCGTATATATTTGTTATTATACAATAATAAGAGAGAGAGAGAGAGAGAGAGAGAGAGAAAGAGAGAGACTCCCTCTGTCACCCAGGCGGGTGTGCAGTGGCATGATTATGGCTCACTGCAGCCTGGACCACCCAGGTTCAGGTGTTCTTCCTGCCTCAGTCTATGTAGATGGAACTATGGCTACACACCACCACCACATCCACCAATTAAAAAAAAAATTTTTTTTGTAGAAATGGAGTTCTACTATGTTGCCCAGGCTGCTCTTGAACTCCTGGGCTCAAGCAGTCCTCTTGGCTCAGCCTCCCAAAGTGCTGAGATTACAAGCATGAGCCCCTGTGCCTGGCCCAAACTGTATTTTTAAGGTATGAAGATGGATGTATTGATATTGGAATACATTGTGAAATGATCACAACAATCAAGCTAATTAATATGTCTGCCACCTCACATAGTCACCATTTCTTTTCTATTTTGTGGTGAGAACACTTCAGATCTACCTTCTTAGCAAACATCAAGTATACAATACAGTGTTGTTAACTATAGTCACCATGCTGTACATCAGATCTCCAGAATTTATTCTTCTTGTAGAACTGAAATTTGATTTGGCATTTGAAAATGAATTATTGTAATTCACCATGTTAATAGACTTAATGAGAAAAACCATTTGTTCTCAATATATGCAGGAAAAGCATTTGTAAAAATTTGACAACAGTTCCCCCAACCCATGAGAAAAAAAAAAAAAAACTCTCAGGAAACTCCCAAAAGGAAATATGAAAATCTTGTGTACCATCATACTTAGTTGTGAAAGACTGAAAATTTTCCATGAACACAGTATATTTCTTTATTTATTTTGGTCTTTTAAAATTTTTCCGAGCAACATTTTATAGTTTTTAGGTCTTGGACATCATCTGTCAATTTCATGCATAAATATTTCATACATTTTGATGCTACTATAACCAACATTCTATTTTTATTTCAATTTTTAAGTGTATATTGATTTTCTTTACTGCTACCTCACTAAACTCACATATTAGTTCATGTGGGACTTTTAAAGTAGATTCCATCAGAATTTCTACAAAATCATTTCCTCTGTGAATAAAGAGAGTTTTATTTTTTCTTTTCTATCTTAATGCCTCTGTTGATTTTTTGCCTTGTCGCATTGGCTAAAATCTACAGAACACTAGAATATAAATGATAGGGATAGGAATCATTGCCCTCCAGATGTTAGGGTGAAAGCATTCATTTGTTCACCATTAAGTATGATATGTTTTACATAAAAACCTTTAACAGGTTGAAGAAGTTCCTTTTTATTCCTTTGTTGCGAGGTTTCATCAAAAATGAAAGCTGATAGGGAAAACTCTTCAGGACATTAATCTAGGCAAATATTTTATAGCTAAGAACTAAAAAACAGAGGCAACAAAAACAAAGCTAGACAAAAGGGATTATATTAAACAAAGCTAAACAAAAGGGATTATATTAGCAAATATTTTATAGCTAAGAACTAAAAAACAGAGGCAACAAAAACAAAGCTAGACAAAAGGGATTATATTAAAAGAAGCTTCTGCACAGCAAAGGAATAAATCAAGAGTGAAGGGATAACCTGTTAAGTGGGATAAAATATCTGTAAACTGTTGATCTGCCGATGAACTAATATCCAGAATACACAAGGAACTCAACTGAACAATTTTTTTAAATCCCATTAAAAACTGGGCAAAAGACATGAATAGACATTTCTCACAAGAAGACATACAGATAGCCAACAGGAATGTGAAAAATGCTCAAAAGCAAAATTACGAATTACCAGGGAAATGCAAATCACCACCACAATGAGATATCATCTTACCCTAATTAGAATGGCTATTGTTAAAAAGACAAAATAACAGATGCTGTTGAGGATGCAGAAAAAACGAAACTCTTAGAAACTATTAATGGGAATGTAATAGGAAAACAGTATGGAGATTTCTCAAAAAACTAAAAATAGAAATACCATATGGTCTAACAATTCCACTACTGGGTATTTATTCAAAAGAAAAGAAATGAGTATATCAAATGGATACCTGCACTTACTTGTTTATTGCAGCACTATTCATAATAGCTAAGATATGGAATCAACTGGTATCCATCAACAGACAAATAGATAAAGGAAAGGTGGTATATATACACAATGAAATGCTATTCAGCCATAAAAAAGAATGAAATCATGTCATTTGCAGCAGCATGGATGGAATTAAAGGTTGTTATGTTAAATGAAATAAACTAGACACAGACAAATTTTGCATTGTCTCACATACTGGAGCTTAACAGGTTGATCTCATAGAGGTAGAGAGTAGAATGGTAGATACCAGAGGCTGGGAAGATTATGTGGGTGGGAGGGCAGATGAAGAGCGGTTGGTCAATAACTACAAACATATAGTTAGATAGAAAGTATTAGTTTTAATGTTAGATGGCAGAGTAGGGTTACTATAGTTAGCAACAACATATTATATATTTCTTTTTCTTTCTTTTTTTTTTTTTTTTGTTTTTGTTTTTTGAGACCAAGTTTTGTTCTTGTTGCCCAGGCTGGAGTGCAATGACACGATCTTGGCTCACCACAACGTTCACCTCCAGGTTCCAAGTGATTCTCCTGCCTCAGCATCCTGAGTAGCTGGGATTACAGGCATGCACCACAATGCCCAGCTAATCTTGTATTTTTAGTAGAGACGGGGTTTCTCCATGTTGGTGAGGCTGGACTCGAACTCCCAACCTCAGGTGATCCACCTACCTCAACATCGCAAAATGCTGGATTACAGGCGTGAGCAACCCTGCTTGTCTGGGCCACTGCACCCGGCCATATATTTCAAAGTATCTAGAAGAGAGAACTTGAAATATTCCCAACACAAAAAAAAGATAAATACTCAAAGTGATGGATATCCCAAATATCCTGACTTGATCTTTACATATTCAATATATGCAATGAAGTATCATATGTACACCATAAATATGTACAAATATCATTTATCAATACAATTTTTTAAAAGAATGAATGCTGGGTTTCATCATATACATTCTCTGCATTAGAAATGATCATATGATTTTAATTGTTAGGATTGTTAACATAGTGAGTTATATTGACTACTTTTTTGAAGTGTAACCTAAACTTGCTTTCTTTTTTTTTTAATATATATATATGTATAGAAGGGAGTTTATTAAGTATTAACTCACACGATCACAAGGTCCCACCATAGGCAGTCTGCAAGCTGAAGAGCAAGGAGAGCCAGTCTGAGTCCCAAAACCGAAGAACTTGGAGTCCGGTGTTTGAGGGCAGGAAGCATCCAGTGGGAGGAAGATGTAGGCTGAGCGGTTAGGCCAGTGTAACCTTTTCGCGTTTTCCTGCCTGCTTTTATATCCTGGCCTCGCTGGCAGCTGATTAGATGTGCCCACCCAGATTAAGGGTGGGTCTGCCTTTCCCAGCCCACTGACTCAAATGTGAATCTCCTTTGGCAGCATCCTCAAAGACACAGCCAGGATCAATACTTTGCATCCTTCAATTCAATCAAGTTGACACTCAATATTAACCATCACAGGCCTGGGCTGGAGGGAGACTTCAGATGTCTGAACGATGTGAGGCTTTGTTCTGCACACAGGCTGTCATACTGTACATTGTCCTGTTATTCTGGGTCTCCATTTCCCAGTTTCCAGAATGTCCTGGCATCTTAGCTGTGTGTCTCCCAGGGCCTGCAGATCACAGGGCAACAGAGGCTCTGATAAAGTCACCAGGGGACACGGAACAGCAAAGATGGATCCTAAACTCAACTTGCTTTCTTAATATAAACTCCACATGGTCAAGAAGTATTATCCTTTCTATATTTTATTGGATTAGATTTCCTAAAAAAAAGTTTAGAATTTTTGCATCTATGTTCATGAGCAATATTTGTCTTTAATTTTCTTGTCTTGTAATATTGTGTCCGATAATAATACCATATAGGATTTTAGCTTCAAGATGATCCTAGCCACATAGATTCAGTTGGGAATTATCCTCTTTTGACTTTCTTGGAATTGGTATTATTTATTCCTGAAATGTTTGGTAGGATTTAACAGTGAAGTTATTTGGATCTGGAGTCTTCTTTATGGGAATATTTTAAACTGCAAATTCAACTTCTTGAATAGATATAAGAATATGCATGGTCAAGCATGGTGGCTCACTCCTGTAATCCCAGCACTTTGGGAGGGTGAGGCAAGTGGATCATTTGAGGTCGGGAGTTCAAGACCAGCCTGGTCAACATGGAGAAACCCCCATCTCTACTAAAAATACAAAAAAAATAGCCGGGCATGGTGGGGCGTGCCTGTAGTCCCAGCTACTCAGGAGGCTGAGGCCAGAGAATCACTTGAGCCTGGGATGTGGAGGTTGCAGTGAACAGAGATGGCACCACTGCACTGCAGTCTGGGCAACAGAGTGAGACCCTGACTCAAAAAAAAAAAAAAAAAAAAAGGATACAGGACTATGCAGTATTGAGAGAGTTTTCCTTGCTTGTGGTGCTTGTGTCTTTTAAAGAATTTATCCATTTCATTTAAATTTTTAACTATATGATATGAAATAAAGTTGTTATTAATATTATATATATTTTTTAGATGGAGTCTTGCTCCTATCGCCAAGGCTGGAGTGCAGTGGCACGATCTCTGCTCACTACAACTTCCCCTTCCCAGGTTTAAGCAATTCTCCTGCCTCAGCCTCCTGAGTAGCTGGGATTACAGGCGCCCGCCACCACGCCCAGTTAATTTTTTTATTTTTAGTAGAGACAGAGTTTCACCACATTGGCCAGGCTGGTCTCAAACTCCTGACCTCAGGTGATCTGCCTGCTTCGGCTTCCCAAAGTGCTAGGATTACAGGAGTGAGCCACTGCACCTGGCCCCTTATTTTTTAATAAACATAATCTGTGTTGATGGCTTACCTTTCATTCGTAATATAGGTTTTTGGGGGCCTTCACTCTTTTATTGCTAATTATTAATTAGAATTAATAATTATTAATTAGAATAATTATTTTGATTGCAGGTTTTGAAATTTTATTAATTGTCTTAAATAATCAATTTTGGGTTTTACTGGTTTTTCTCTATTGTTTTTCTCTTTTTATTTCACTTTAACTCCAATTTATTACTTCCTTCCTTCTGCTTACTTCGAGTTTAATTTGGTCATCTTTTTTATTCTTAAGTTAGAAGCTGAGGTCATTGATTTGAGGCCTGTAGTCTTGACTAATATAGGTGGTTTAGTGCTATAAATTTACTCTTAAATACTGATTTAGTCACATTCCAAAAAATTTGACATGTTGTGATTTAACTTTCATTTCATTGAAAATATTTTCTAATTTCCGTTTGGGTTTCTACCTTGACTTCTATGTTATTTCAAAGTTTGTAATTTTGGTTAGGTGTGGTGGTTCACGCCTGTAATCCCCGCACTTTAGGAGGCTGAGGCGGGTGGATCACTTGAGGTTAGGAGTTGGAGACCAGCCTGGCCAACTGCCAAAACCCGTCTTTACTTAAAAAAATACAAAAATTAGCCATACTAACTTGACACACCTGTAACCCTACCTAGTCAGGAGGCTGAGGCAGCAGAATCGCTTGAACCCAGGAGGCAGAGGTTGCAGTGAGTCAAGATTGTGCTACTGTACTCCAGCCTGGGCAACAGAGTGAGACTCTGTGTCAAAAAAAAAAAAAAAAAAAAAAAAAGAAGAAGAAGTGGGACTTCTTTTAAGTACTACATTTTGAAGTCTGGAGTCATGGAAGATTGGTCTTATATTCTTAACCTCACCTTTTTGGAAACTATTTAGAATTGTTATTTATTTTTTTAGTTCAGGATTACATGTGCAGGATGTGCAGGTTTGTTACATAGGTAAATGTGTGCCATGATGGTTTGGTGTAGATTATCCCATCACCTAGGTACTAAGCCCAGCATGTATTGACTTTCCTAATGCCATCCCTCTCCCCACCCGACCTGCCCATAGGCCCCAGTGTGTGTTGTTCCCCTCCCTGTGTCCATGTGTTCTCATTGGAAACCTAGAAACTCTTTTAAGGCAGTAAGCTGACATATTTGTTGGGGTTACATTATCTGTTGCCGATATCCAAGGGTTATTATCCCTTGTAACCTGATATCCAGGATCTCAAAACCATTGTTTCATATATTTATAGTTTTGGGTTATTTGAAGCATGAGGGCAAATTGGTTTCTATTCCTCCACGGTGGCCAGAAGTGGGATTTCCTTTTTCATGTTTTTAAACATTATAAACATAGTTGTTTTCTGATATGAGTCTAATAATTCCATTAACTGAAATTTTGTGTCTATTTTGCCTGTTATTCTGCCTGTTCTTTCCCCTCGTGTCTTGTTTGTTTATGGGCCTGCTTATTTTGGTCGTCATACTTTAACAGTTATCTGTAGCAATGACTTTAGGATAGGATGAAGTCACTTTCCTCCAGAGAAGATTTCCATTTACCTCTGCCAAGTTATTGGGATTATTCTCAGTTGAGGACAATCTTAAATTTTAAGGCTTGGGATTCCCTGGATTATTAGGCAGATAGAACGAAAGATGAAATTCTGTGTGAGAGCTCAACCAAGTCCTATTCATCTATTCTCTGTGGTGTAGCCTTTTGGGGGGCCACCTTGTGGAAGAAAGTCTCTCGTGTTAGACTTCCTATTTTGTATATATCATGGCTTTTAGTTTATATTTGTCTTTCCCTAAGAGGCTATCAGAACAAAAGTTACAATTTTCTGATTTGGCAAATATTCACATGGCAAAAGTGGTTTCCGGTTCTCATGTATCTCCCTAGGTCTTCGTTTTCCATTTATTTTGGCCAAGTAGCATCTCACCCCCTTCTCAGCACTTCAGTTGTTTAAAGAAGGCACTGTTTACATATGATTTGGGTTTTTAAAAGTTGTTTCCAGAGGTAGGGTTGGTATGAATAACCTCGCCTATCTTTATACAAATCTGGAAGTGCGTCATGGTTTTTTGTAGGGTGAGCTCAGGCACTGGCAGAAAGGGAATGTTAATGAAGCTGTCCAGCTGGATTATACACTATCTGGATAGACTTATCCTTGCAAGCACCTTCCTTGGTAATGGGCCTTGTTCTTCCATTCACTGAAATTATTCTTGTGATATATTCATTAGGAACACTTGGTTCTATTATTGGAATTTAGACCTCATTTATTAGCAAAAGAGTGACTCTATGGACACATCTGGTTCATCATGTAATACAGGGGACAATTGATACTTCAGTAAGCTCTCCAAAGGGCCTGCAGGCTGGCTTTTGGAGGATGATGCTTAATTCCACATTGGAGGCTCTGCCAAATGGGACTGCCTCCATTTCCCATTTTTTAAGCTGTGGCTCCACTCGGACAGTGAAAAAGTCAACACAGTCAACATATGGAGACAGTCCTGAATTTGGGGGTAGACAGGGAGGAATGAGGGAACTTGGGAGCTGTGTACATTCTTCATCAAACAGGACTTGTTCTTGAGTAGGTAGGGCACAGGACCTGCTAGATGACAGTTCAACTAGTGTCCCAAGAGCAGCCCCTGAAGCTCTGCTCCCCAACTCAAATATTTATGTCAGCAGGGAAGGATTTCAACCTGTAGGTGGAGAGAGAAGTTTCTATTTTTCTCATGTGTTCTCAGAGAACACTGGGACTCTGGTAACATAATGTCAGGTCTCTCTCTACCCAGTAACAGCAACATAAAAGCTCTGTTAAAACAAAACAAAAAAACTAGTACCAGAGACAGAGTGGCTCACACCTGTAATCTGAATGCTTTGGGAGGTCAAGGCAGGAGGATGGTTTGAGCCTGGGAATTTAAGATCAGCCTGGGCAGCATAGCAAGATCCTGTCTTGAGAAAAAGTGTTTAAAAATTACCTGGACATGCTGGCACAACCCTGGAATCCTAGCTACTCAGGAGGCTGAGTCGAGAGGATCGCTTGAGCCCAGGAGTTCAAGGCTGCAGTGAGTTGTGATTGTACCACTGCCTCTACAGTGGTACAATCAATCTAGAGTGAGACCGTGCCTCTAAAAAATCAAAATAAAAACACACCAAAAAAACCGAGATCAAAAAGGAGTTAGGCACACACAGTCGGGAGAGCACAGTCTCTTTAATAAACGATGCTGGGAAAACTGAATATCCACATATAGAAAATGAAACTAGACCCTTATCTCACATCACATGCAAAAATCAACTGAAAATAAATGAGAGATTAAAGACTTAAAGATAAGACCTGGAAATGTAAAACTACTAGAGGAGAACATGAAGGAAAAGCTCCATGACATTAGTTTGGACAATGATTTTTTTTCATATGACCTCAAAAGCACAGACAACAAAAGCAAAAATAAACAAATGAGATTACATCAAACTAAAAAGCTTCTGAACAGCAAAGGAAACAATCAACAGAGTGAAGAGATACTTATGAAATGAGAGAAAATATTTCCAAACCATAAATCTCATGAAAGATTAATATCAAAAGTATATAAGGAACTGAACTCAATACCAAGAAAACAAATAACTTTTAAAAATGAGTAAAGGATGTGAATGGACATTTCTTTCTTTCGTTTTTTTGAGACAAGAGTTTCACTCTTGTCACCCAGGCTGGATTGCAATGGCGCGATCTCGGTTCACACCACAACCTCTGCCTCCCAGGTTCAAGGAATTCTTCTGCCTCAGCCTGCCGACTAGCTGGGACTACAGGCGCACACCACCATGCCCAACTAATTTTTCGCATTTTAGTAGAGACGGGGTTTCACTGTGTTGCCAGGCTGGTGTCGAACTGCTGAGCTCAGGCAATCCGTCTACCTTCGCCTCCCAAAGTGCTAGGATTACAGGCATGAGCCACCATGCCCAGCAACATTTCTTAAAAGAAGATGTACAAATGGTCAACAGGCATATGAAAAGATAATCAACATAATTAATCATCAGGGACATACAAATTAAAACCATAATGAGACATCACCTCACACTTGTTAGGATGGCTATTATCAAAAAGTCATAAGATAAGTGTTGGTGAAGATATGGAGAAAAAGGAACGGTTACACACTGTTTGTGGGAAGGTAATTTGGTACATCCATCATGGAAAATTATATGGCTGTTCTTGAAAAAGCTAAAATTAGAATTACCATGTGATCCAACAATCATGTTTCTGGGTATATATCAAAGGAAATGAAATCAGTATGTCGAAGAAGTCTCTGCATTCCCATGTACATAGTACCATTATTCACAATAGCCAAGATATGGAATCAACTTACATTTCCATCAAAGGCTAAATGCATAAAGAAAACGTTGCATATGCACACGATGGAATTCCACCTTTGAAAAGAAGGAAATCCTGTCATTTGTGACAACATGGATGAACCTGGACAATTATACTAAGTGAAATGAGCCAGATGCAGAAAGACAAATACCACATGATCTCACTCAAATGTGCAATCGAAAAAAGTTGTATTCATAGAAGCACAGAGTAGAAAGGTGGTTAATACGGGTGGGCAGGGGGAGTTGAGGAGATGCTAGTTAAAGGATGCAAACTTTCAATTAAGCAGGAGAAAATAAGTTCAAGACATCTATTGTACAACATGGTGATTATAGTTAGTAACAATGTATTACATTCTTTAAAATCGCTGAGAGTAGATTTTAAATATTCTCATAAAAAAATTACAAGTGTGTGAAGTAATGTATATATTAGTTCGATTTAAGCATTTCACAATGTATATGGTTTTCAAAACATCATGCTCTACCTAATAAATACAATTTTCATCTGTAAATTTCAAAAATTAATTAATTTTTAAAAAGCAGTTCCCAATTGCCAGACATAGTTGATGACGCCAGAGACATAGTCCATAGTCGAAACCTAGGAGCTCAAGACAGGAAATGCCAAGGAAAGCAGATGACTGAGGCCTTATTCTGCGGGCCAAGATAATAAGTTATAGTAGCTAACATTTATTGGATGTGTAGTTATGTGCCAAGCATTGTTATAAATGTTTTAGAAATGTTCATTTCTTTCAGCTTCACAACAACCTTATGACATAGGTACACTATTACAGTCCTCATAGCATACACGAAAAAACCCAAGCACAGAAAGATTAATTAACTAGCTCAAAGTCACACAGCTACTAAGACGTGACCCCAGTTCTCAGTCAAGCCTACAGTATTGTTAGTTGTTGGCGTCAATTATACTGAGCCGCCCGTCCCCTACCACGTGGGGGAGGGAGGCAGTAGGTACAAGGAACACAAGGACAGCCAAAGACAGTGCCATTCCCAGCGTCTGTCCTACCTGTGCTATTTGTGGAGATGCTCATTCACTGTGGGATCTGAGAGGGGAGAGGACGGTAAGGGGAGGAGTATCCCAGGTGGCAGTAGAAAGTGGTTTTCAGCCTTCATTCCCTCAAAGATGTGTGTGAGAAATATGGGGGCACTGGGTGGTCCTGAGCCCTGATTTCACCCATTGGAACAGGAAAAATGACCTGTGAAAAGGTTGCCCTCACCCCTGGAAGAGGTGAGGCGTCCTGCCGAGATGTCTTTCGCCGTCTAGTGGCCACTAGGAGGTATTACACCCAACGCAAGACCCGGCAGGGGAAACTCCCAGGTGGGAGGAGGAGCGATGTGGGGAGCAGGGGCTCCTAACCCGGGGCTTGGCGAGGATAGGGTCGGGAAGGTCCTGAGAAAGCAAAATCCCTACAATCCTCTGTATCAACAATTCCGGTGCATTTTCCTGCAGCTGCCATGAGATCTGCAGTGGGTTTTAGGACACACACAATGTAACGGCCACAGCTGGAGAGTCGAGAAAGGGTAGCCGGAGAGACCAGCTGTGGCTGGGGGTGGCTCCGGCTGGGGATCTGCACCCATGGGAATTTCTTGGTGGGGCTGAGGCCCTCTGGGCATGGAGAGGACAGGAGCGGCCCCTTCCCTGGCAGAATCCTGTTGGGTCCCTCGCCTTTTCTCGGTATCAGGGCTTGGCCTGGAGTCCCTGGCGTTTCTTCTGCCCAGTAGCCCAGGTTTCCTCTGAGGCTGGACACAGCCCCTTATGCTCTCCTTCCCTCCCTCTGGAGTAAGGCCCGGGGACCCTGCCTGCTCCCCTCTCCATAGCTGCCACCTCCGACTCCACCATGTGGGT